>LR752357.1:0-87364 GCA_902729485.2 Mus minutoides | reverse complement strand
TTTTTTTTTTTTTTTTTTTTTTTTTTTTTTTCATTTACTTGACGTTCCATAAGGGTAAGTCTTTGCTTGGGAACATTTTCTTCTATGTTCTTGTAGAACATCTGGCCTATGTCATCAACGTGGTATTCTTCTCCATCATCTATGCCCATAATTTGAAGTCTTGGTCTTTCATGGTGTTCCACATTTCCTGTTTGTTCCATTCCTGTCCCTTTAGTTTTCTTTTAGTTGCTCCTTATTTTGTCTAGGTCCTTCACTTTAAAGTTGATTCCTGATGTTCTGACTTCTCCTTCGTTCATTCTCCTCATCAAGCTGTTCCCTAAATGTTCTAATTGGTCTATTAAGCTTTTTCAATTCTGTTTCATCTCAGCTTCTGTTGCTGCGATGTTTCTCTCTTTGAATTTGGCTTTTAAATCCTAAATTATCACTCTCACTTTTCTGAGCCATGTGTTTGTATTTTCTTAGATGTCACTCAAGTATTTATTGTTATGTTCTTAGAATTCAATAATCTTTCATTCATGTCTTTTTAAAAAGTTCCTTAAATTATTTGTAAAAGTTTGACTGTTCTTTTCAATTTTTCATTTTGAGGTTCTTCTAAGTACTTCTCACTAGAGTAGGTTTGATGTGAGACATACTGTTTTGGTCCTTCATGTTGAGTTGGTTGTGGCATTTGATTGTGTTTGTATGTCTGATCTGATGCTCAGTCATTCCTTAGGTGGGATCAATTCAGAAGATTCATCACTTAAGCAAGGTCAGGCAAACCTAGAGGATGAGCTATTTAATGGGTAATATAAAGACTGGCTTTGAACCATTGATCAGATGTTAGACCAGCCAGGGAAAAGGGGTTCAAGAATGAAGAAGGCTCAGGACCATGGATTTAAATTAGATGATAAGTTTACAGATGACAGTGGGCTAACAAAGAAAGGTGAAGGGGAAAAGTTGCTTACTGTATTCAAAGAAATCTTTTCATAAAGTCTTGTAGCTGCCATCATTATTTTCCATTAGGAGTCAATAAGCCAAAATAACACATAGATAAGTAATTATTGTAGAGGAGACTCCTACAATCATCCCATAAAACAAGATCGTTTCTAAGTATATGTAAATAATTATACCCACATGAGTATATTTTTATTCCTCATCAAAGAAACTTCTTTTTGCTGAAGATGGCATATTATAGAAATATACACTTGGTCAAAATGCAGAGATTCAGGGCTTTGGAGGTATTGATGACAACTGATACATGTATACACCTCTGCAAAAATCTCTGGGAAAATCATGGAAGGGCAGTGAGAAAATTAGAAGAACTAATTGAGAAAGATGCTTATTGTAGTTTATTGTTCCTCAAATACAAGAGAGAGAATAAACTCATGAAATTTAAACAACATGGTAGACATGGTTGCTGAAGCAGTTTTTTTATAATGATAATACCTGTTGAATACCAGCATTGATGGGGAAATCTCACAAGACCACATTCCTAGATAGTGAGCTAGATATTGGCAGTTAAACTATGGCACTAGGAAAATCAGTGTTCTTGAGGGATGGCCCTGCTAATTTATTCAGACCCAAGTGCTCAGGTCTAAATAGAAGTACATATAAGCAACATTCAATATAGTCTTTAGTTAATACATACAATATTTACAGAAGAAAGTCTATGACATTGAGAAAGGGTAGAGGGATATGGGAGATTAAGGAAGAAAAGAGAGTCATAGAAATGATGTAAGAACTGTACTTATAAATGAAATTCTTAAAAATTAAATAAGTAAATAAAAGTAAAAGGGGAAATAGTCATTGTGTAGACACAAAAATAATGCATTTGCTAATATGTGTACTCTTGTATGACTACTGAAATTTTATCTACCAAAATGATAGCTGATATTAAGTCTCTAGCCATGCAGTTGCTTTAAAATTTGTTAATATTTTGACACTATATATGGTCTAAAGATACCTTGAAGAGATTATTATGTGTTTGTTATTTTACAAACAATATTCTAAATTTGATCCTTGAATTTTTATATGAATAATATCATTACACAATTCTCAAATGATTGCAATAAAATAAAGTAATAGCAAACTCTTAATTAAAAGAACAAATCTTAAAGTTCCTTTATAATTCATGAGGAGTGAATTCATGGAAAATGTATAAGCTGGAAAGTGTCAAGCAGAAACCTAGAGTATTCTACTTGCTCAGCTGTTACTGAAGAGGTCCCAGCTTGATGAAACAAATGTGGATGCCTAGTTGAGCTTATTCTCACAGTTTTAAAAATGCTCATGTACTTCAAAATATATGGTAAACATATCTTGAATATCCATAGGTTTTCTTAATATATACTATGATAATTGATTGATCTAATAGTGACCTCATAAACTTTTGTTATATGTTTTATGAACATGCATATAGATGAATTCACATTGTGTGTGTGTGTGTGTGTGTGTGTGTGTGTGTGTGTGTGTGTGTGTATATATATATATATATATATATATATATATATATAAAACTTCCACATACAGATATATATAATACACATATATTTACATATACATACATTTCTTCAAAACTATTGTAGCAATATCCTAATTTGAGAGAAAGTACAAACTTTAAGCAGCATGTGGAAATCTGAAAGTACAACACAATAAACTTAACAGTAAAATATATTTGGCTAAGGAGCTACTAATAAACTCTGTTGCTATGTGCCACTGATGACATTATAATGATTCTTATTGCTCCAAGACAAGAAATAAAAATAGCAACACAAAATGGCAAGTTAGAAAGACCCTAATGTGCCCATATATGATTCCATAAGTTCTATAAATTAGAAATTAATTTATGAATGTGTTTATTATAAAGTTAATATTTTATAGAATTTTATAGTGTATTGAGTGTGCATTGCTAGGACTATCTATGTGCTTTTAACTTTATTCTGAATATTTAATTATCTTACACTTGCCTTTATGTCACAGAAAAGTGGTGTGGAGGCCTAAAGTCAGTCTGCATTATTGGTGAGTTGTGAACTAAAAGTAGAAGTCAGAGGGAGCATACTCTTTTTATTGGGAGAATCATTACTATATTCTTCATATTTCCTCATCATGGATGACTATCCTGGGAAAAGAGCCAGTAGGCCTATGCACTCTGAGTTCCATCAGCATGAATATGCAAAGATGCCCAGGATCCATACTCAGCCCCTATTTGACTAACATCAAAAACTGTGGATGACTTTGATCTATACCATGCTTTATGGACTAAGGCTGGCACTGCCAGCGACTTGTATTTAACATTTTTTATAACTTTCATCTATTATCCATATAAAAAGATGCTACAGTACTCAACCTTCTATATTATTAAAGAAAAAATTTAGTGTAGTCACTTCAATGTGTCCTTTTTAACAGTTAATGAAAATAATAAAATGAATTTTAGGTGTAATTATAACATTCATAGTTTGGCTTTGTTTGTTTGTTGTTTCAAGAGAGGGTCTCTCTGTGTACCCCTGGCTGTCCTGGTACTCACTCTATAGATGAGGCTGGCCTCAAACTCAGAATTCTCCCTGCATTTGACTCCTGAGTGCTAGGATTTAAGTCATGAGCCACCACTAACCAACATGTAATTATATAATTATATGTTTGTCAATTTTGTTATCAATAACAGAATATTTTTCTACTTACAGAATGTAAGTATGTAAACAAATCAATTTCAATAAGAAAAAACATTTTATTTCATAGTTAGAGTCTGCATTCTCAAAGTGGACTGTGAGACACTATGTAATGTTTAATGTTTAACGTTGGCATCAATATTTGACAGAGAATTTGAGTACCATGAGACTGACAGCTGGCTTCCTGCCAAGAAGAAAGACAACAGCTGCCATGCCACTGGGATCAATAATTTCAATAAAAGATGGCTAAGATACCAATCTACAATTTGATGAAATTGATGAAAGTATTGGCATCAATATTTGACAGAGAATTTGAGTACCATGAGACTGACAGCTGGCTTCCTGCCAAGAAGAAAGACAACAGCTGCCATGCCACTGGGATCAATAATTTCAATAAAAGATGGCTAAGATACCAATCTACAATTTGATGAAATTGATGAAAGTAATATATTTGTTTGCCTTGATCTTCCAAATGGGTGGTTTATGCAAACTTACCTTGTGTTGCTCTGTCACGTTTTAAGCCATAGCCCCACAAGCAAGTGGCAGGAGCCCCAACTCTCAGTTACAAATAACCTTTTCTCTAATTAATACTAAACTATTTCTCCCATTTAAATAAAGTATTTAGTCCACAATTAAACAATGTTTTCCTCGGGGTTTTCTGGCTGTTTCTATGCTGCAACTCTGCAATAAACCTTTATAATGGAGTTCAATAAAGTTGTGAATGACTACACAGCAATACCATCCATCAGCGGTGCCTATACAAACTCATTGTGGTAAGGAAAGCACCAGTGGGCCATCTCTCACTCTGACCTCCTGTGGTTAGCATCATTATGGGATCTCTGCTGTTACTCAGTCACTGAAGAAGCAAATTAAGTTACAGATTTCTTTTCTTTTCAATTATCGGAGCAATCAGAATTATATAAAGTTAAAAAAAAGTACAGGGCCTGCCTGAAAGTATGCTTAGAAAGAACAAATAAAAATATAAACATTAAATCATTGCCACCTAAAAGGGTAGCTTCTATTTTCCTAGGCATCTCGGAATTAATGTAGCAACCAGAGTTTCTGAAGATCCACTGAGAAATCGTTTTCAAATTTTCTCAGTTTAATTAATAATGTGGTCCATCACTTAAAACTATCAAATGCAAGTGATCACTTAAATAGTAAACTGTTTTCATTTTGCCAACATAAAATATATAAGTCACTATAAACTACAAGAAAAGTCCTCCAAATTATAATATAATAAATTTCAGGCAAGCTAGGGCGAGAATTCAAGGGCAGATGTTTCTGTTTGTTCCTTGGGCCCAGAAAAAGCACTGCTGCTCACCACTTATTGTACAGGCACATTACCTGCCCCCCGCCCCTCCCCCCCACATAGGACAAGGGTAGAAGATACTTGCATGCTGCCGTGAGGCAACTGTGTTTTACTAACTCTTTATTGTGACCCAGATAAGTTTTGAAGACCTCTGTATTAAAGGTCTACCCTCGGCTCATGATAGGTCTCCCAATAGTTGGTGATACATGGATTTTCCAACTATAATCTGAAAAGGTCCATGCATTTCTAAAATGGGGGATCAAGGTCAGCTTAATAAATCTCACACTGCTTTACCCCAAGAAATGGTAGTTTCATTCCCTTTCCACTTGTGATTTTATCAGGAAACAAAAGGATAGAAGTGAAGTCATTATCATGATGATGAGTTTTGATTTCTTTAGTCACCTTTCTGTCTCATTTTATTTTGCAATATTTGTTCCTACAATTTAATTTACAACTTCTCATTAATTGCTTCTTTTATGTTAGCATTCAGGATGAAAATTCCTCTGGGAAATTTTTAGTGCTTATTACAGATTCAGTAAAGAAAGACTTTTGACAATAACATTTACATTAATTCAGCTAACACCAAAAAGAGAACTCCTGTGACATGAGAAGAGCCTAGCCTGACCTAGGCTCTACCACATACCTCAATGATATCTGCTATGCTAAATATTGGTAAGAATAGAAAAATGAACCCTATGCTTTTGTTTTATTCTCACCTTTTCCTCTCTTTTCACTGATGTACTATACTAAATTAGTCAGAATTTTGGGTTCCTATTATCTTCCTTCTTGTAAAAAGAAATGCAGAAATTAAGACTGAAAGATATTATAAAAATTTAAGCTTAATAAAAATGAGCTTATTGAAAGGATTATGTCAATACATTGAGTCATGCATAGAGAGAGGCAGGGAGATATTAAATTGCAGGATGGCAAGATGCTTGATAGCAATGAAAGAAGAAATTGGAATTAAACAGGAAGCAGGAGGAAGGTAGAAATTACCATTTTACTTTACCCAGTCAGGAGCACCGTCCTGCATAGAAAATGAAATATTTTGCCCCTATCTCCTTCCCTTTTCCATTTTTGGGTAATGCAGACTGTGAAGATAATAAATTGGATGAGAGGATGAAGCAAAGGAATATAAAATGAGAACAGATGAAGATGGCCCAAACACAAACCAGCATTGTCATTTCCGATCCTGAATCCTGGGAGTCACCATACCATGTGCATAATAGAATCGAATCAAATCATTTTCAAGTGACACAAAAGACAATTGTGTGTGATGATTAAAAAAATAATAATCGCTAACTAGTTTCCATCAGCAAATAGAATAATGAGATTTCAATAGAAAGACAAGGCATGGTAAAAAAAAAAAAATACCTAAATTTATATGTTCTTAATTCCAAACAAATCTCTAGGAACTCTTTAAGGGAAACTAATATTTAATTTAGTTTGTTTGTAAATGAAAATACTGAGATAGTGGTTGACCATCATCAAAGAACTCAATAGGCTCATTTTTTATTTTCTTTGTTAATTTAATTATTCTTTTGACATCCCAATCTTTGCCCTCCTCCCAGTCTCCCTTCTGCCAGAGTCCCTCCTTTCAGCCTTCCTGAATATTCCCCCATAAGCTAACTTAGTTACTGTCTTTTGTCCTGTCTCTTTTTTCTTTCCTTTATCTCTCTTTCTTTCTCTCTTTATCCTTTCTTCCTTCCAACCTCCCTTCTTTCTTTTTTTTTCTTCCTTTCATTTTGTGGATTTAGCGTGTCTGAAACTCACTATTCAGACAAGATTGGTCTCAAGTCCACAGAGATCTGCCTTTTGCTTCCCTGGTGTTGAGATTAAATGCATATAATTCCATGCCTGGCACTCAAAATTTTAAGGCCAAAGCTAGTAGCTGCACACCAGCCTGTGTGTCTGGAATATCTACTATATAGATTTGAGTACATCTTGTGAAAGTTCTCAAGACAATTTTTGTTGGTATTCTATTTGTTATAACCACAGACTGAGATGCAAAACATTTTACAAAAAGGTTGTCTCTTTTTTTTTTTTTTTTTTACCAGTTATAGTAGAGAAATTTAATGAAAAATGTAAAGGTTGATGTATTTTTGTTTTACTAATTTTATTTATTTATTTGCATAGGGAAAGGGAAAATATATACCAGCATGCAAGTGGAAAGCAGAAGACAGCTTATTCCAATTTGATCTCCTCATCAAAAAGGTCCCTAGAAGCAAACTTGCATCCTCATAATTGTTAGGGTTTTTACCAAAACAGACATTTTGCTAACAACTTTACTTTTCTTAATTCTGAAAAATATTCATGTACATAATATATACAAATATAAATAATGTGTATAGATAAAATCAATTAGTAGGACAGAGTTAGAAGTTTGGCCAATACAATGTTAACTTAGAATTTGGTGTACTCAGTGGACAATATTGAAATGGAGACTATACAATAATAAACAGTATGAACTATGCCAATACATTACTGCTTCCACATAAAAGATTGCAGTTTCTTTGAAATGAAGAAGGCTTTTATGTTACATATGAAATTGATACTTTAAAAGAATATATGTACAACATTGCAATTATGTTTATAATAATGAATTTGATGAAACAGTAGAAATTTTGTGAATTTATATATCATATCCACAAAGCAACAGACTCATTTGAGGAATGTCTGATAGAAAGATAAAAGAAAACCCTAGGTTACATAAGTACTCGAATGAAAAAGAATTTTCTTCACTGTAGCCTGCTTTATTTTTCAAAGACATGGGAATTACTATCTTAAATAAATCATGGCAATTATGTTCTTTGTCACATAAATCAAGCAAATAGGTACCCAGTCTACCTAGTTCCTGCACAGGGTCATCAACAGTCAGTCATTTTGCATGGTGACATATTGATTACAGAGCTGTTACATTCTTTGTGGCTAATCTGAGTTCTCTTAGCAATTTTCCACTATACATTATGTGTCTGAGGTCAGAAATTTGAAGCTAGTGGAAAGACCATGCACCGTAAAAAAAGAACTATGCAGCTTGAGCAAGATCATTTCATACTGACACTCCTCCAGAGCTCAGTCTTCATACAGCCTCTCCCCTGATGCTTTTGATGAGGACCAGAGCAGCAACAACTCCATTTTTGGATAATTGGATACAAAACAATAGGCAGGAAGTTCAGAAGAAATAGCTCTTAAACTATGGACAGAGAAAAAAATATATGGTAAAATGAATCATAAATTCAGTTTAGTTACTGATCTGGACAGGAGTGTATATATGTGTCTTATATGGTATATTCTTTTAGAACAAACCAAATACTCATCTTTTGAGACTTACAATCTTTTGTTTAATAGGGTTTTGGTTTTCTTGTGCTTTGAAAAATATAACGCCTGATCTCAAATCAGGAGAAGCGGATGTTATCTCCTATAATAGTTATACTAATTAAATCTACCCCAGTTCTTTCTTGTGTCCTCTAGAGGAAATGTCTAGAGTAGAAATTTGCTGCTTTACAGTTTTATAGGAAATAAGTTCTCTGTGCTTTTGCTCAGATTGTCTTCCTATTATCATTGTAGAAGGTCCAGTTTAACTTCCAATTACTAGAAACCTATTATATCCAAGAAATTGAATTAATTACCTCATGTGTATTTATTGTCATCAAACAAAAAATATGCATTATAAGAATATTCAAGAAAAATATGCATTATAAGGAAATTAATGTTTTGAAAAGTTAATTGATTTCTATATCTTCAAAGGAAAGGTTTTATGACACTAAGCAACATAAAATAAAGAATTTTATAACTATTATAGGCACCCCAATATCACAAATAATGGTATGTTAATTAATAAGAGCAGGAGATGTCTAGGGAGAGAGAACCTCAACCTAGAAACTGCCTACAGCAGATAGGACTGTAGGAAAGATGAAGGATACTTTGTGATTGGTTGTTGATGTAGGAGTGCCCATTACACTATTGGTGGTGCCACCCGTTTTAGTTGGTCCTGGGCCATAAAAGAAAGCAAGCTAAGCATGGCATATGGAGCAAGGCAGTGAACAGTCTTCATCCACGGCCTCTGCACTGGCTTCCCTCACTGATGGACAACATGAAAGTGTAAGCCAAGCAAACCATTTATTTCAATTGTTCCTTTGGTCAGAATGCTTTGTCCCAGCAACAGAAAATAAACCAGGACATTTGTTTAGCAAGACTTGAACTTATTGCTACAAATGCATTCTTCATCACCAGTATGCTTTATACCTCCAAGACCTATATTCAAATAGCCTTGGAAAAGAGTTGCTGTGATAAATAGGACAAAATAATTTGGGAAATAATTATATAGATACTGATTATATGTATATGTATACACATACATATGTGATATGTGTAGATGTGTATATATATATACACACACACACATCCTTTTAAGTACCATATGAGTTAATAACAAAATCATTGGCAAATAGATTTGCTTTATTAGAAATAAACACATGACACTTATGTTCATGAAAATCACCAAGGAATCCCATAGGGCACAGTGAAATACATTTACCTTCTAAAATTTTTATCACTCCTCACCAAAATAAAAGGTCAGACAAGTACTGCCACTGAAAAGAAAATGACTTTGCCATGGAATTTAGATTGCAAATGGGATAAAAATGAGTCTGGGTCAGATGCCTCTTTACTGGCTGCTTATTCATGAAGATCTTACATCAAATTAAGTAATTTACTTTCGTTCCACATTTTGTGAGAACAGCTACTTAGTTTTACCTTCTTAGAAATTTCTTCTGAAATACTGTACTCTTTTATGCTTTAAATATCATAAATGACATTGACTGAGCTATATTCTTAGTATGTAACACAATTGGTCATTTATATTATTATTAACATATGTAAATTCATATAATAACATTCAATAATGATTTATATTTACTATCCATATTCCATTCCGTGCCACTCCACATCCACCCTCTGACTGCTCCACTTCCCACACCTCGTCCCCACCCCACTTGGTCTCCACGTGGATGCCCCTACCCCAACCACACCTGACCTCTAAACTCCAGTCTCTTGAAGGTTAGGTGCATCATCTCGACCTGGAAGTCCTCTACTCTATGTTAGGGGGCCTCATATCAGCTGGTGCATGCTGTCTGTTTGGTGATCCAGTGTTTGAAAGATCTCGGGGGTCCAGGTTGAGACTGCAGGCCCTCCTACAGGGATAGATTTTATTTTATAAGTTTTGGGTGATAAAAACCAAGCATGACTTGGAAAACTGCTAGGAAAAAATATGATAATGCCAAAATCATTTGTGCAAAAGAGAGGTAATTTCCCCATTCATTTAGACAATGTAATAACTAAAAGCAGAAAACATTGTTAATAGAATCATACAGTGAAACCTATTTTGATACCCAATATCTACCATCCTAATAAATATGGACTACTGAAATATACCATGAAGAATATGTGATATCTTTCTAACTCTGAAGACAAATATCCCTCAATAGATTAGAATTTCCTTACTAGTTACTCTTGGGTAAATTCTCTTTAGTCTCTTCTTTCACCTGGAAGTTATCTTAGCACATAATTTGTTTTCTTTTTTTGTTTGTTTGTTTGTTTTTGTTTTCTTTTTTAAGAGCATGGAATTATACTTTTTTATTCAAACATTAAATGATGCAATATAATAATTAAAAGATATAAGTATATTATTTTATTTTTGCTTTCTGACAGATATTCTGTTAGATATTTAGTTAGAAAGATCTATCATGTAGGTCTCATATAGAGGCAAAGATCAGAAATGTGAAGGAAGCAAGACACTCACATTCATGACAAATATATGGTGTTTGTAAGCTATCAACTATCATAATGGATTTTCTTAATCTATACTTTTATGTTGTCTTAGTTAGAGTTTTACTACTGTGACCAGACACCATGACCAAAGCAACTCTTATAAGGACAACTTTAATTTGGGCTAGCTTACAGGTTCTGAGGTTCAGTCCATTATCATCAAGGTGGGAGCATGGCAACATCTCCAGGCAGTCATGGTACAGGAGTTTCTGCGAGTTCTGCATCTTCATCTGAAGGCTGCTAGTAGAAAACTGACTCCAAGGCAACTAGGATGAGAGTCTTAAACCCATGCCCACAGTGACACACCTACTCCAACAAGGCCACACCTCCAAATAGCATCACTCCCTGGGTCAAGCAGATATAAACCATCACATATGTTTAGTATTAAAAATTGAACATTTTGAACTTCTTCCTCCACTGTTTACAAAAATAATATATTTTCATTTATCTTAAAGGTGTGTTTGTGTGTATGTGTATGTTTGTATAACCTTTTGTTTTAGAATTTGAAAGGGGGTAAATGACACCAATATTCTAAAACAGGCAAATGAGGATCAGCTATCAGATTGGGGGGTGGCATTCCATTGAGGTTGAAACAATAGCTCCATTGGCCAACTATGTTTGTAGGATTATCTCAGACTCAAATTCTCAACACTAAGCCTAAAGTTTTTATTCCATATTCCATTAGTTTTCCATGTTCATTATATGGCCCTTAAATCAGTTCTAAGTAGTAAACTATATAGCTATTTTCTAATTAAACTTCTGTAAGTAGATTTTTCTCATGGCAAGAGAAATATATCCCATTGCTCTGGTAACTAGAAAGGAATTGGAAAAGATATTCATATATATATATATATATATATATATATATTCTTAATGAGTAAAATATACTGACATACAGCAATGCTTAAAATCCTTTGCTTATTTTAAGTGCTGCAGTCATTAAAGGTATGCCAGATCAAATTACTTTTTAAAAAAGAATCTATAAAATTTTAATATTACATTACTTCACTGAAGTATTTTTTTCTCTCCAGTTTTACTGATCTTTCCAAAGAAACACAAGTGCTTGCTAGCATTTAATGTAGGACTCTGTTCTTTTTCATTAAATATGCATTCATTACAATCCCTGAAGTATTAGAATCATTTTCTTTTTTTTTTTTTTGTGTGTGTGTGTGTGTGTGTGTGTGTGTGTGTGTTTTGTTTTTTGTTTTTTGAGACAGTGTTTCTCTTTATAGCCCTGGCTGCCCTGGAACTCACTTTGTATACCAGGTTGGCCTTGAACTCAGAAATCTGCCTGCCTCTGCCTCCCAAGTGCTGGGATTAAAGGAGTGCACGACCAGGCCCGGCTTAGCATCATTTTCTTATATAAGAGAAATAATATAGATCCGGGATGCTGCCTAAATTATGTTCCATTTTCAGCCACTCCTACAGCTTATTGCAAACTTGTCACAGACATAATGAGACATATTATTCATATTTATTAGTATATTATAATGAGTTATTGAAAAGAAATGACTTTCGACCAATATAGAGACATGCAGCCAAATGAAGTCCAGGCCGTCTGGGACTAGCAATTCAATAAGTGTTGGCAAAGTGTTCTCTGACAGCACATCCCTTTGTCAATTGAAGAATTATTAATGATCAACCCAGCAGTTCTGTGACTGATGAAGAGGATATGACATTGGAAAAACAGTGCTTCCAGCTAGATAAGGACAATACACAGCACTCCTGCTCTTTGAGTTGACACATTCATATAATTTTCTTGCCATGTACGTAATTATCTATACAAGAGGGTTGGAATGAGGAAAGGTGGTGGGGCTCAGAGGACAAAAAGGATTAACCTGCATGACATCAAGTACAGGGCAAGACTGTGTTCTCTCATAAACAATAAACTCAAAACCATGTCCAGAGAAGGTCATTCGCTTTATGTAGAATAAATCACAATAGAAATGTAATTTTCTTAATGTCCCATATGATTTTCTTCCGTGAATTATATTACTATCTCTCACTTCTTTTGTCTCATTTCATGACTTCTATAATAGTGACTTTAATACGCTTGCTCCTCCCTAAACCTGTATTGGCTCTGCTTCAAATCACTTATTGTAGGTAATTAGCTTTAGTGTATCTGAGTCTGTGTTGTCTCAGTTGACTCCATTCATGGCAGAGGATTTTTTTTTTATGAGTTTCCGTCTTTGTTCAGAATATAAAAGAGTCAGGACAAAATCAACGTCTGGTGAGGAGTCTATGTGTTAGTTCGCTCATAATTTCAAGGTACTAATTGCTCTGCTTCATTTTCTTGATTAAAAAACACAAATCCAACAGCACATACTCTGTTTAATTAAAAATAATGAGTGAAGACAGACTGAAATTAAAAAGAGAAAGGGACTTCCACATCACTTAATTACCAAATACCAAACCAGATGTGAAACAATTGCAAAAGAAAAAAAATGGAGAGAGAATAAAATATACTTACATAGAACTTACAGCAGTTGAAACTATATCATCCGAATTGCCTCTTCTAATACCAAATGAAGTAATTACATATACCATCCCCTTCCTTTCTGCAAATGAGTATTTCAGAGGGAGAGAGGAGGAGACATCTGGCCATGGAAATTTAAAATGAGTGAAATCAAATGAAATCACATGCGAATTCTAACATGTTCCTGATTTGATTCAATATATCCTTCCCTGAAAAGTGCAGGGAATTGGAAATATGTTTGAAAAATCCAGAGGGTTCTCAGTTGCAATCACATAGAGAGCATCCCACATGGTATAGAAACCATTTTACATTTCAGAAGTATTATGACAAGAATCATCACAATGTCATTCTGGTTAAACAGGAAAGAATTAGAGATATCTCAATCTAGTGTGACTATATAGGATAAAATTAGGGAGAAGAATAGAGAAAATTAAACCAACCATTACACATTTAATGAATTATTCTAGATAATAACTAAGAAGTTTGAAAATAAGTCCTTGTAAGAGAGGAGTGCTGGGTTTAGGCTGGAGAAGTACATGTTGAATTTAAGGCTACTTGTTTTCCAACCACTAGTCAAGGAAAATCCTGAATATTTACCCCTCCATAATTTTCTCTTTGCTGAATAGGAAGGTGGTATCAACCCATAAGGATAGACAATCTAATGAAGTAGATGTACATGTTTAGAGTTTGAGGTTTTGTAAATTGAATTACAGAATTCCTACTTCACAGGATGATGAGGTCCTTCCAATTTCAGAGAAGACTTTAGTTTAATAAAAGCATAGCACACATGAAGTTTCTAATCCAGTATGCTTGGTCCGCATGAAAGTCATATGAAATAGGAATAACCAAAACTGCAAAAGATTCTGTGAGGATTCATTGGGAAGACTGTCATGCACAACCAGTCTCAGAGACCTCCAGGGAATATTCTGGCAATGGTTTGATCCTTGATACTTAGTTCCCTAGATCCATAAAATTCTTCTATCATATTCCTTATGTCAACCCTAGCAGACTTTTGCATTCTTATGTAAAAACCTACATATTCTGGACACAATAGTTCTCAGGCCTTTCATTCACATTGGTTTGACTTCATTATGATTCCTCCTGTATATTTGCTTTGTAGTGGTCCTTCTTTACTTCTTGTATCTCGGGATTGCTCCATTATACTTTATATGAAGATCATAGAATAATTGGGTCGTTCTTGCCAATTTACTCTTAAATCACATTATAGATAACATGACAGAGCTTTCCTAATCATTCTGCCAGAGTCTGTACCTTTCTTGAACATAGCTAACATTTGACAAATAGTCATTGAAAGAACGAAAAGTATTACAAGACAATCAAGAAAAAGTCAACAAAAAGGTAGAATAAAGAGTGATGACCAAATAGTCAAAGCAGGCACATGGTAGGGAGATGCAGTATATTTCAGTCACTAAGTTAGTACAAGGATAGAACGAAGATCTACAAGAACTAGAGGTGAAAAGTTTGGAAGATGATGAAGCAGTATAAAATACATCATTTAAGTAAAAATAAATAATTATCACACACACACATATGGAATTTAGAAAAAAAAATAGACACTGAAACTAAGTGTTTTACTATAAGTATGGATTTGTAAGAAATAAAAATAGAAACATTGCGAGCCAGGCGTGGTGGCGCACGCCTTAAATCCCAGCACTTGGGAGGCAGAGGCAGGTGGATTTCTGGGTTTGAGGCCAGCCTGGTCTACAATGTGAGTTCCAGGACAGCCAAGGCTACACAGAAAAACCCTGTCTCAAAAAACCAAAAAAAAAAAAAAAAAAAAAAAAAAAAAAAAAAAAAAAAAAAAAAAAAATAGAAACATTGCATATGTGAAAATTTTCATAATTCCCTTGAGTTTGTATAACTAATTACCCCTCACTAGCCTAACACCTAATGAGGACCTAAATTCAATAAAATGTGGATATACAGAAATTGTTCAGTGAACACAGACAGGTGTAAAGGAAACCAGCCAGCCAATATTTTTATACTTCCCTATATAAACAAGAAGTATAATGGTTATCTTTTTGTGTCCGGCTTGTTTCAATTAACTTGATACTTTCCAGTTCAGACCACATAGTTCTTCCTCTCACTCTACTTTAATTTGTATTAATTAGCTGTACAAAGTAGTGTTTTATAATGGCATTCTCTGATGAACTTACTTTAATCATGTTGAGATTTGTATTATTTTCCAACCATTCTCTCCCCTTATCATTTGTCATCAATAGAAATGTGTCTTTTACTTGTTTTAATTTGTTTTGTTTTGTTTTGCTTTGTTTTGTTTTGTTTTATTTTTCTTGTTCTCACATAGAACATATGATACAAACATATGTGGGTTTTTGTTTGTTTGTTTCTGTGTCTGGTTTATTTTATTTAAATGGTGATTCTCAATTTCAATGATTCACCTCTAAACCCCCATTATTTTGTCCTTCTTTATGACTTAATAAAATCATATTTTTATTCATTTATCTCCTGTGCCCCTGTATTGTTTCCATAACTTCGTTATCGTGACTATGCTGCTAGAAACATGGAAACATGTGCATGATATCATGACTATTGTGTTCTGCTTCAGATATAAAGGAAGAAATGGTATGGCAGGATCATATGTGTGAAAGGAAAGTGCTTGAAAAAGCCAAGTATATGTTGAAGATTCTGCAGAGATACAGACATGGCAGAATATCTACGTTTGTGGAGTGTTGGAATGTTGTACATTGAGACCCAAAATGATCTTTGGCTACATAATACCTTCACTAGATATTTATAAATCATTTCTCTAATCTGACATAAACAGACTTCTGACTATCAAAACTTTGCGAAGTAACAAAGCAAATGCTAGCTTCCTAGAACCTCTGAACTAGAACGTTCTGAGATAGGACCTGAACTTTAGAGATTTCTCTGCTACGTAATACCCACACCAATGTATTTAGAAAGTTTATTAACTAATTAGTTTCTTTGTTCTTTGGTGTTTAAAATGTGATCTAAGCACAGCACTGTGGCACATATAATTCAGATCAACCTTCTGGGTGCCAGTCCATCACCATGCATACTTAGTTCAGAATTAACTTTTTTTTTTTTTTTTTTTTTTTCTTATTTCCTTTGGGCAAGTGCTCTGTTTTGGGTTAATATACAGAAATTCCTTTCTGTATTTCTCTGATTGTTTCTATTCTTTTAAGGATCTTGCTCCTACCCTCCAACAATATTTGTTAAAGTGACTCGACTAATTTACAATCACATTGAGTATATGTAATGGATCATTTTTCTTGCATCCTTAAAAACATTTGCCTTTTTACTTTTTAATTACAACCATTCTAATTAGAGGAGGTAAGTGAAATGGAATCTTAAGGTATTGATTCACATTTCCCCAGTTTCTGATAGAAGGAAGAATATATACATGGATTGGGTATCTGCATTTCTTCTTTTAATAAGTATTCTAATCAGAGCTTTAGTCCATTTATAATTGGATTATAGTATATTGCTGAAGTTTCTTTAGTTTTTTTTTGTTTGTTTGTTTGTTTGGTTGGTTGGTTGGTTTTTCGAGACAGGGTTTCTCTGTATAGCCCTGGCTGTCCTGAAACGCACTTTTTAGACCAGGCTGGCCTCAAACTCAGAAATCCACCTACTTGCCTCTGCCTCCCAAGTGCTGGGATTAAAGGTGTGCACCACCACACCCTGCTTCTTTAGTTCTTTATATATTCTGAGTACTAATCCTCATTCAAGGAATAAGCCAGTAAGTTTTAACCTCTCTCTCTCTCTCTCTCTCTCTCTCTCTCTCTCTGTCTCTCTCTCTCTCTCTCTCTGTGTGATCTGAGTCTTTATTTTTCTATTTTTTATTAAATATTTTCTATATTTACATTTCAAATGCTATCCTGAACATACCCTATACCCTTGCCCCGCCCTACTGCCCTACCCACCCACTCCCAATTCTTGGCCCAGGCATTCCCCTGTACTGGGGTATATAAAGTTTGCTAGACCAAGGGGCTTCTCTTCCCATTGATGGCCGACTAGGCCATCTTCTGCTACATATGCATCTAGAGACACGAGCTCTGGTGGTACTGGTTAGCTTATATTGTTGTTCCACCTATAGAGTTGCAGACCCCTTCACAAGAGAAGTCACTTGATATGCACTCACTGATAAGTGGATATTAGCCCAGAAACTTAGAAGACCCAAGATACAATTTGCAAAACACAAGAAAATCAAGAAGAAGGAAGACCAAACTGTTCTGACTCTTTAAAATTTTCTTCTTTGCTTTCCAGAAGCTGTTTAGTTTGATATGATGATACTCATTCTTTCTCTCATTTTGCTTTGTTTCTTATGATTTTAGAGGTCTGTATATGAATATAAAAATATTCTCTCTACATTTTCTTCTATTAGTTTCAGATATTCCCATCTTACGTGAAGGTTTTCTTTCTTTCTGCATAGAGAGATATGGATAAAAGGTCAGTTTTCTATATGTCATACTTAATTTTCATAATGGATTGTATTAAAGAGTATTTCATTTCCCTATTGTGTTTTCAGCAAATTTATTGAGACTTAGTTGACCTATCTACACATGAATTTATTTATGACTTCTCTGTTTAGTTCCATTGTGTGTTTGCTGCTTTTGACAATACTACACTGTTTTTATAACAATGGCTCTGTAAAACACTTTGAAATAATGTCTCCAGTTGGTTTTGTTTGTTTTTTTTTTTTCTGGGGGGGGGATAGGGGTTATGACGATATGACTATTTGTTGTTCATTGCTCTTCTAATGTATTTTATGCTGACAGATATAAAAGTACCATAAGTACCTATAATTTGTATAATTGACATGTATTAATAATAGTATTATCCAAAAGATAATTATTCATAATAACCAAATATTTCACAATATAACATAGAAATATACATCCAAACCTTATAATAAACTCTGGAGTCTTGAATGCTTTCAATACATAAAAATGGAGAAGATAACATGATTATTAGACACTAGGTAAAAATAGTAGTGAAATGATGGCCATGTTAAACTATGTTGTATTTTGGAAATTTAAGAAACTATTTGAATTATCTATTTTGGCATTATGATTCATCCCAATGTTTCTTTTCAACATGAAATATTCTTAAATTATATGACACTTTTCTCACTTTCTTCAGAATTATCCACCAGTGGTATTTATGTTTTTTTTTAACTTCATATGATACTCAAAGTAATATTAAAAAGAAATTATATGTAATATCTTTGACATCTCAAATATATTTTGAAAAATAAAAATACAATTTGAAAACTTTAATAAATTCTTGAAAAATAAATATAGTAATAAAAATGAATATATTTTTTATATAAAAAACCAGCTTTTATATATAGTAGAGGAATAGATAACATTTAACTTAGTAGATTGGTGAAAATAAAACCTATCATTTTCTTATGTGAGATCTTTTTTAATATTATGTAAAAATATTGGAAAGCAACACTTTTAAAGATAATTAGGTAACCTAATTTAAATCAACATTTAATTAAAACTAGAAAGAAATACACTAATGCAATGAACTAAAGCAATATGTCACTATGAAAATTGAACAAACTTGGCGAAACTGACATTCAGATGAATATGATACTTCATGGCCCATGTTAAAAGCATTCACTGACACAAATAAGTGAAGAGGTAATGGATAGTGTTATGACAAAAGCAAGCTCATGTTCACACTATGAGAACAACTACTACTTTCTTGGGTATTTAGTTTTTGTCTGCTAAAACATATTTGTTATAGTTAAAATGCTTGTAATAGTCATGTTCTAAGAATGCATATAGAGAAGAAAGAGTTATTTTTGAATGAATCAAGGCGATCGTTTAAACCTACATCAATACATGTAAAAACAAAGTTAACCATGATGGGAAAGATAACTTAAGTGATTTTTATTATAATTTTTTTTTATTTTTAAATATTTATTTGTACTTTAACTTGTTTATTTGAGTTTTATATTATAGTATTAAGGTAAAACTATAAATAAATTTAAACAATTTAGGATATACCAATTAATTTTTTATTTCTATATATCTTTTTTGTATACCATTCACTTTCTGGCTTCTCCCCAAGCACTGACCCACTTCCTTTCTTAGACCTTTCAATCTCCAGTCTCATTCCTCTCTATTTTCACATTTCTTACCTTCTACTTCCCTCCTTTCTTACAGTTTGCTATTGCAAATTGGCTCATTCTAATTCCCTTATTTCAACATGTACTCTGAATTAAATGCATTAAATTGGAAATTTGAAGTTAGGATCTATATGTAAAAGAAAATATGTGGAGTTTTGTTATTCTTTTATTAGCTTTGGTTTTCTNATCCCAGCACTTGGGAGGCAGAGGGAGGTAGATTTCTGAGTTCGAGGCCAACCTGGTCTACAGAGTGAGTTCCAGGACAGCTAGGGCTACATAGAGAAACCCTGTCTCAAAAAACCAAAACCAAACAACAACAAAAAAGCTACAAACAAACAAACAAACAAACAAAAACACAACCACTAACAGAACATGTGTAGAGTCAGTCATTTTGGTCCATGCCTAGAAATGGTACAGCTAGATTATATGGTGAATCTATTTTAAGCATTTGAGAAATCATTTTCCTCTTTCTGTATATCCTTATGAATATTTGTTGCTTTTTGTTTTGTGTATGTGTGTGTGTGTGTTGTTGTTTTTGTTGTTTATTTTGAAATGGTTTTTATCTTATATATTCTGATTACAATTCCCCTTCTTCCAAGTAGTTCTATATTGTCCTAATATCCCCATACACCTTCTTTCTTTCTTTCTTTCTTTCTTTCTTTCTTTCTTTCTTTCTTTCTTTCATTAGAAAACAAACAGGTACAAATGCAGAGATACAAACATGCTCACACACAGAAAATGCACCAAAATAAAATCAGAAACCATAATATATAAGCAAAAGTTTCTGTAAGATTAATAATAATAATAATAATAAAAGGCTCAGACAAAGCATTATGACCCCTCCACGAAAAGAAAAGTCTCTCTCTCTCTCTCTCTCTCTGTCTCTCTCTGTCTCTCTCTCTCTCTCTCAGACACACACAGACACACAGACACACACACACACACACACACACACACACACACAAACTTCAAAAATACCATTGAGTACATTTTGCATTATTTGTTTACTGATGAAAACAGGTTCTGTTCTTGGGTAGGTTTTGTATACCCAGTGAGATTTCATTGGAAAAAAAAATCCAGTATTTGCTGTGTTAGTGACGGTCAGTTGGCGATAGATTCTGAGTTAGGGATGGAAGCTTCTGTCTACTTCTCAGCTTTACTGAATGGAATCTCAAAATAGGTTTAATTTGTACTTTTCCTGATTACTAAGTGATTGAAAATTGCAAAAAATCTTTATTAATCATTTTCTTTTCTGAAGACAGTGTTTATATTTATACCCTATATTTTTATTGGTATATTCATTTATTTAATGCTTTGTTTGCCAAAATCTTTTGCTTGTTTTTAGATATTAGTTTTTTATGAAATATAGAGCTGGTGAAGATTTTCTCCCATCCTGCCATCTAATTATTTATTTAGTTCACCGCTTCTTTATTGTACAAATGTTTAGATTCATGAAGTGCCAATTACCAACTGTTAGTATTAATTCTTAAGCAAATTGAGTCTTGTTTATAAAATCCTTACCTACTCCTATATGTTGTGATATATGGTGGTTTAAACAATAGTGGGCCCAGTAAGCTCATATATTGAAGGCTTGGTCATCTGGGAAGGGCAATACTTGAGAGAAAATGAAAGGTGTGGTCTTTCAGGAGTATATTTGGCCTTGTTGGAGGAAGTGTGTTACTTGCAGGGAGCTTTGGGGTTTAAAAAGCTCAAACCAGGCCCAGTGGCTCTCTCTTGATGCAGCCTGAAAATCTAGATGTAGAGCTCTCAGCAGTATTCCTTGAAGCATGTCTGCCTGCATGTAGTTCCCCCACAGTGAAGAAAATGGACTAAATCTGTGAAACTGTAAGCAAGCCTCAGTTAAATGCTTTCTTGTATAAGAGCTGCCTTAGTCATGGTGTTTCTTCACAGCAATAGGAAACCCAAACACAGGCACTCTCTTTGCTCTATAAAATGTATGACCTAATTTTTGTTATCATTATTACATTATTATATGTATATTCACATATACTGCAAAATATCCTGCTCTGTCCACATGTTACTCATATGTTTGTTTTCAGGGCTCAACATGTGATACTAGATAAGCAACCATTACACTCTTCCCTAGAGAAGACTATTTCTTGCACTCTCAGCATTCTTTAGTTGCCTGCAGTTCTTTGTGTATTCTTGAAGCATCACAACCTTTCCCTTCATCACTTAGGCATGTTTATTGGTGGTGTCTTTGGGCATCTCACGTTAGGAGACATGTTACTGGGGCTTTTGGGTGTAGCTTCTGATATTATTAGAAAACACTATCTCTCGGGTATAGGGGGACTGTGGTGACTACTTCTACATTGCACAGCTATAAAGGCATCTCCTTCAGGAGAACCTAATTGAAGACTGCCTGAGAGACCAAGGATCACTGATGCAGACGGTGCCAGCCTATTGGAAACTGCTGTTGAGAAGAGATGCTTTTTTGGAACCAATGGGGCATGGATCGAGTGTATTAAAGAGCTTGCAGCAGTGTTCAGGGCACCTGCAGTGGCGTTTCTCACTTGCTCCCTGAGTCTGTATCCCTGTTTCCATTGATAGTGTGTCAACTCATCTCCAACCCCCAAAGAAGGTAGGGACAGAAGTGAGTAGTCCAGGGCAGAGGCAGCATCCAGGTAATTTCCTAATCTCCTGGATTTTTCTCTCTTTATTAGATATTTTCTTCATTTACATTTCAAGTGTTATACAGAAATTTCCCCATACCCTCCCCCATCCCCTCCCTGCTCCCCTACCCACCCTCTCCCACATAATGGCCCTGGCGTTCCCCTGTACTGGGGCATATAAAGTCTGTATGACCAAGGGGCCTCTCCTCCCAATGATGGCCAACTAGGCCATCTTCTTCCATATATGCAGCTAGAGACATGAGCGCAGGGGGAACTAGTTAGTTCGTTATTTTTCCACCTATAGGGTTGAAGACCCCTTCAGCTCCTTGGGTACTTTCTCTAGCTCCTTCCTTGGGAGTCCTGTGTTCCAACTAATAGCTGACTGTGAGCATCCACTTCCGTGTTTGCCAGGCACTGGTATAGCCTCCCACAAGACAGCTATATCAGGGCCCTTTCATCATTATCTTGCTGGCATATACAATCTCTCGTCCATAGTGTCACTTGGTGTGAATGACTATTATGAAATAGTGCATCCATTGGGACTCTATCTACATTTCTTTTGCTTTGGTTTTCTGTACTGGTCTCCAGTCATTGCTAAGAGTATTTCCTAATGAAGGATGAGGAATATGCTAATCTGTGGGCATAAGGACAAGTGTTTAGGTTGTTGTTTGTAATTATTCTGGTTCAGTGGCATGTATACCTTGGAAGTAACCAACATAACTTTTGGACTTAAATACTACTCAACTGGAAAGAAACTATGCTTGTTACTGAAAAACTACTCAACTACCCAGTCCTTGTGAAGCCATGGATCTTGAAGAAGATCATACAACTAGAAAAAAATTTTTTTTCTCTTTAATAGATATTTTCTTCATTTACATTTCACATGTTATTCAGAAATTTTCCCTTACCCTCCCGCATCCCCGTCCTGCTCCCCTACCCACCCCCTCCCACGTAATGGCCCTGGCATTCCCCTGTTCTGGGGCATATAGAGTCTGTATGACCAAGGGGGCCTCTCCTCCCAATGATGGCCAACTAGGCCATCTTCTTCCATATATGCAGCTAGAGACATGAGCGCAGGGGGAACTAGTTATTTCATGTTATTCTTCCACCTAGAGGGTTGAAGACCCCTTCCGCTCCTTGGGTACTTTCTCTAGCTCCTACCTTGGGAGTCCTGTGTTCCAACTAATAGCTGACTGTGAGTATCCACTTCTGTGTTTACCAGGCACTGGTATAGCCTCCCACAAGACAGCTATATCAGGTCCCTTTCAGCATTATCTTGCTGGCATGAAAAAAATTTTTTAGAGGGAAAGCTTTTTGTTAATAAAATTGGAGATGGACAGAGAAATCATAACAGAGAGTTAAGAAATGCAGATAATCAAAAGGAAATGCTTTAAAACTTATATTGTACTAGGTTGAGAAAAACCTAACAGAAATGAATTAAAGTCTAGACATTCTGACCACAAATGTTAACACAAAATAAGGTAAAAGTTTAAGCATACCAATAACAAGCAAAAAGAATTTTTATAGCAAACACTGTGACAATGTTACGTTTCCTTTAACTTACAGCCTGACAAATAAAAGCAATTTTGGTATTATTCTCCTAAATTTATATCATTCAATATGCACTCATCTAGCCCATACCCACAAAGAAATGAAAGCTGCTGGTAAGATTCAACTAAGTATAAAGAGCTTTATGTGTGATAGGTAAAGGGCTTATTGACTTTTGTTTTTGTTTTTGTTTTTTTGAGACAGAGTTTCTCTCTATATCCCTGGCTATCCTGGAACTCACTTTGTAGACCTGGCTGGCCTTGAACCCAGAAATCTGCCTGCCTCTGCCTCCAGAGTGCTGGGATTAAAGGCATGTGCCACCACACCCCGCACTAATTGACTTTTGTTCAGTAGTTACTGATATCATGAACTCTGTTCATATTTAATCAGATAGGGAATGTATCAAAGTTAAGTACCTCTATAAAAATGTGTATAGGAATCTTAGTTGAAGAAAAGATGCAATAGAAACTACAAAGTATTGCATTCACATTGAAAAATGGTGAAATGTTCTATATACTCACATGTCTACACATATACATGTTCTCCTGCCACATAAGTAGGGAAATATCAAGTTACAGAAACTCAAGCTCTTTGAGAGTCATTGTCTCCCAAACCCAGAATAACTTTACAACAGCTATAGAGCTATGTAGCTAAGGAAGTAATTAAATTTCTGATCTTATTGCCACTCCTTTCTTGAGTGCTCAGAATATACATATATGCTACCCCACCCATTTTATGCAGTGATGAGTGTATATCCAAAAGCTTTGTGAATGCTAGACAAGTTGTATAGTTACTAAACTGTATTTCCTGTCTTTATCCTTCTCCAGTTGAAGTTAACCATGAGTATTTATGAATCAAAATTTCATATAGCCACTTGCTGACCACAGAATAAAGGTTTCCATTCACTTTTTGAGAGAATTTTCAATATCAAGAATTTCACAGAAGCCTGTTTTGAGGCTTGGCTTCCTTTCGGTTTTAATGGGGTAAGATAATTTATTCTGTAGCTCAAAATGAGTGACTATGCAGATTCAAGTTACTTCAAATTCTATGTTCCATTGTGGTAGAATTTTGTGAAGTTTTTATAATTAAAAAATTAAGTCATAAACTCTGGCATTTTTGAAATGTATTGGAAATATCAGATAGTTGGCTATAGCAAGAGGAGAAATCTCAAATATTGTCTTTTGATATCACGTGATGACATTTATTGCCTTTTCATTCCTAGGAGATAGTGGCCTTTTCAGTTCAGAGTTTCAAAAGCTTTCCTCTGATAGTCACAAAGATGTCAGACACAGAGGTGGGCAAACAAGGTTAGGGGGATAAAGGTAACTCAAGATAAATTGGAATATAGCTCTGGCCCTATATATTCTGCCCTTCCAAAATCATTAAGCTTCTTGTCAGTGAGTCAGCCTTGTAGTACATTCAGGTGAAATTGCTTGTTTTTGGAACTTTGTCTATAGTACGTGCATTTCTCCATTACAGTCACAACAAATTTTACCATAAATATGTTGCTCATTCCATTCTTATCTTCTTTCTTATGTCTATCCTCCTCCCCCCAATTTGTGGAATAATCTGACTTCTATTATCTGCCTTTTAGTTGCTTGTGTGTTCTATCCCAAAGCTCAAGGGCAGTAGGTTCTGGCTTATGAAAGTATTAAATAACTGTGTTCAGTGGCTTTCTCAATTCCAATGCATTCTACCTTTATTCTAGGACTCTCTGATTCTCTCTAGTGTTTCTTGGGTTGCCACTTCAGCTTATCCTTGTTCATGACTGCCCAGGATCTTCTAACATCTGGATTTATATAGTCACGTATTACTATCTCTTAAAACTTTGTAAACCTTACATTTTAAGATTGTAACATGCAAATGTAAGGCTTACAAAAATGTAACTTTGATACATTCCTTATCTGATTAGTATTGTACTGGACAGACACTTGATTTTTTAGCCATACACAAAAGGCTCTTTTGTTTCCTCAAGTTGGTGCTATTTGAAACAAAATGTCATACATAATGTACATAAAATTTTAGGGGGACATAAGCTTTTAAATAATTTTATTAATTGTGTACAAGTGTGATTGCTGAACATCTCAATAAAGCAATGTTTAGTTTTCCAAAAACAGGACACTCAGAAGCCTAGCATGGCTTTTCTCTGAGAGGCTCTACCAGCGGCTGACTGAGACAGTGGCAGATACTCATACCCAAGCATTGGACTGAGGTCGGGGACACCTATGAAAAAGATAAGGGAAGGATTGAAGGACCTAAAGGGAATGGCAACCCCATAGGAAGACCAATAATGTCAACTAGACTGGAATGGAAGCAGAGTCTTAGCCACAAATTGAAGACCATACAGATCATACAAGGGGTGGTCCAAGGGCCCTGGCACACACAAAGCAGAAGTCTGCCTTGTCTGGCCTCAGTGGGAAAGGATGTGCCTAATCTTGAAGAGACTTGATGCCACAGGGAAGGAGGATCCCTGGGGGTACAACCTCTAAGAAGCAATGAGGATAGAGCATGAGATAAAGAACTCAAGAAGGGAGGAAAGAAAGAGGAGGCAAATTTGGGATCTGCATAAATAAAATAATTAATTGTTAATAAAAAAATTGGAGCAAAATATAAAGTCTTGATTTCTAAAATATTAAAAATATTTTTGCTACCATTATATTTTAACTAAGTTGTTATACAGAATCTCAATCCTAAATCCAGAAATATTTATCAATCATGCAAATCTAAGGTTTACAATAATTCACCACTTTCATTTTTGATAATTATGTGATATTCTTAGCTATTTTAATTTATACTAGGCAATACAAAATTATATAAAATATAATTAAATAATTATATATAATTGATATGTAGCATGGTATACACTGTATAATTTTGTGTGTGTGTAGGTGTGTGTGTGTATATATATATATATATATATATATATATATATATATATATAATTTAATTATATATATAATTAAATTTCTTCCCATATTTTAGCTTACTTCAATAGGAAGATCAATATCTAGGATACTGAATTTTATGTATGTACATGAACAATATAAATGTTTATTTTAATACATACATATACACATACATTCTTTGTGCATTTACAAAGTATACATGTCCTAGTATAATTTCTATATCTACATCCATGTCTATTTTGACAGATGAAGAACTTCAGGGACTTGTAAAGAAATTCTGTTTCAATATTCATTTTCTCAGGTAAAGATATTTGTTACCTTAATGGGATAAAATAATCTCTCTTTATGTAATTGTTTTCTATTGCAATAATTGCATTTTTTAACAAAGCCCATTTCCCAGGATCTCCTATTGGTAATGATGGTATGTTATTTATCAACAACATTTAGTAATTGAAAAAAATAATTTTTACAGAGCTCTTAATTTAAAAGACCTTTCATTGCAGAAGCGGTGTAATGAAATTCAAATGAGTTCTCATATACACCTTATCAATATTGAAAGAAATAGCATCTGAGTAAAACTAGTAAACAGTTTAGCCTGCATTTACTATGAAAGTTATAACTAATATTTAATCAATAACTTGAATAATACCTTTTACATAGTAGAGTATATCAGATTAAAGGAGTGCTTATTAACTGTCTATTCATTGCCCTAAGTAAAAAATAAATAGTCACAAGTTTTAGAAATTTCAGGATGAATTCAAGAAAATAATAACAAAAAAACTTAAAGGCCCCCTGATATCTACTGCAAGCAATGTCACTAATAAGTTGGCAATGGTGGCTCACATCTTTAAGGCCAGCATTGAAGTAACCGGGCATAGTATCCTAGGCAGCCTGTTCTACATACTACATTCCATAGTGTTTTATGAAGAGTATGAATAAGTGAAAACTTCATCAATAAGAGAGGTATGGACTATTTTATTGACATGCCAATGCATTGAGTAAATAAATGGTTACATTTTAACTCTACTACAATTGTGCCATTCAGAAATAGACAGAGTTGTTCCTCAGGGTTAACATACTAAAGACAAATCACTTTATATCCCTTTCTTTTTGAAAATTTCTAATATTCTCAAAAAATTAAATTCTCTTGCATTCACAGCAAGGACAGTGATGTCTTCTCAAGGAGTTTCCATGAAACTATGTAATGAGAATGAGGAGAAGATGGACTGTCTTGTAATGATGCTATATAGACAAATAAATGACTTCTCAATTCTTTGTGATGATCCTGAAATGAACTTTTTTACCATGTGATCATGTATTCTGAATAGAGATATAAGTGGGAGGACAAAGAGAGGAGAGTGAAATTTTTCCCTTATCCTTCCACCACAACCTTTTCATTCATTCTTTTTTTTTCTCTTTTTCTTAGCTTTCATAGGAAACCTTTTACAACTTAGAAATAAACACTAAAATCACTTTTCTTTTTTCTTTTTTTTTTTTTTCCGGTTTTTCGAGACAGGGTTTCTCTGTGTAGTCCTGGCTGTCCTGGAACTCACTTTGTAGACCAGGCTGGCCTCGAACTCAGAAATCCGCCTGCCTCTGCCTCCCGAGTGCTGGGATTAAAGGCGGGTGCCACCACGCCCGGCTTAAAATCACTTTTCAAAGAGTCCAATTTTCTTTCAGTGACTTTGACTAGCAAGTCGAAAGCCAGAGCAGCCCAGTTCCTGCTGGGATACAACAAAGGCTGCATTATTTAACATTACTCCCCACCTGCCTCTCCCTCCACCTTAGGCAACAGGTGTTAATCACCTAAACTAGCTGCTTTTAACCTTCAGAAATAGCAAGAAAAAAAATTAGGATATTTTTTTAGACGTTATCATCAGCATTTCAGTAGAGTTAGAGAGCTAGAACATCAGTCTTTAAAGCCATACCCCGTGTGTCCTGTTTCAACCTGCTCTAGACCAGGTTGAATGAACATCAAAATTTGAAACATGCACAAAATTTATCTTAAGTATATTCATCCCCATCTCCTCCTTCTAACTCCCTCTTCCTAGCTCCCCAAGACAACTCTTCCAGCTTCAAGTCTTCTTTTAATTTATTATAACCCGCTAAATCCCATCAGTGCTGAACATTTTTACCTGGCTGTTGGGTCATCTAGAAGCTATCAACTTTTGTGAGCATCTCAACTAGGAACAGGACTCTCAGTGCTGATGTGTGTGTGTGTGTGTGTGTGTGTGTGTGTGTGTGTGTGTGTGTGTGTGTATGACTGACTGACTGTAGGTGTGTGTAAGTATGTGTATGTACCACATGAAAAAGCCCTCAGCAGTCTGACAGGGGGCATAGGAAATGGACTTACAGATTATTTATACTGCACCTGTATCTTCTGCAAGAACAGTCCTTTCTCCAGCCATCTGTACATGAATATTTTTTACTGACTTAAAGCCATGGAGGTCTTGTGAAAATTACTATAGCTGTTTTGAGTTCATGTATATGACATCCATTGTCATCTCCAAAAAAAAAAAAAAAAAAATCATAGTACTCTTTTATGCTCTTTGGCTCTTCTTTCCATTCCTCTTCTGCTGTGATTCCTGAACCCTGAGGAAGTTGATACAGCTATGCTGTTTCATGACTGAGTCACTCAGTCTAGCTTGTTCGCAGTTAGGAGTCTAACCAACTTCAATAAAAGTCTTCTCTAGTTACTTGTTATGAATAAAAAGTAAAGATTTAGGAGGCATTTTGACAATATAATCATTTAGCAAAATAACATTAAGAGTTTCCGGACCTGGGCCTATGACTTCCCTTGAATGGGTATTCATCATGTTTAAAGGACCAGGCATGAATTCCAATAAGCAATCTTGCCATTATCCTACCAGTGGGGAAAGGGTCTAGCAGACCAGATTTATTGTATGCATGGTCCAGTGTTGGTGAAAAACATTGATTACTTTGATCCTTAGCAGCCTTCATAGCACCTTTCAGAACTTTGTAAGGTAGTCAGCATTGTGGGCATTTCCTAGTCAACAGAAAGTGACTTCTCTTGGAATAGGGTCTGTTCATCTAGTCATGGTTGGTAACCCAGAGAGATAACAAAAGTCTCTATTGACTTGTATTTCTTGGGGAGGTATAATGCTGACATGGAGATTTCCATTTGATAATTCAGGTCTTCTGGCAACAGCATTGCTTGTTCATACAGGATACTCCAGTTTAACATTTTTGTTGTTATTTTTACTTAGCTTAAAATCTAGTTGAATTTCACATTTGTTTTCCATGAATTTAATTTTGTTTAATTTCTTGCTGTATCTGAAACTCATTTTTCCCTGCTTAAAAAAAAAACTGTTATGCTCCCTTTTTCAAGTTAATTCATATTACAAATGTCTTATTATTTTCTCATCTATTTAAATTTGGATTGCATGATTTCAGGTTTCTGTGTGACTTATTCAAGCCTACTTCATTTTGGTTAACTCTCTTCTCCTCCCCATCATTCTTCAATCCCTTTACTCAACTTTTTGTTTGAATGTTTATCCCTCTAGTATTGTTGTTCTTTACTTAAGATTACATTTTTCTTCACTCTGAATGGCCATCATGGAGAGTAAAAATGACATCAAATGCTGGCACCAACTTGGAAAGTGCAAAACCTTAATTCACTCTTGGGAAGGCTATAAAGTAGTGTGACCACATAGGGAATCATTCTGAAGCTTTCAAAAGAAACTAAAAATTGAGTTACCATATGGTCAAGCTATATTCATCTTTAGCTTATGCCTAGAGAACTTTATAACTTATTATAGAGGTTTTGAAGTTCAATGTATGTTTCTTCTCTCAACATAATAGCTAAGAAATATAATCATCCTAGAAGCCCATTAACTGATTTACTGGTAATAAAGATGAACTGCATTTTCATTTCAATATTATGGCATATTATTCAGCAGTAAAGAAATATGAAATTATGAAACTTGTAAGTAAAATGGATTATATATTTTACCTTCCCTGGTGTACACAAAATTGGGAGAAAACCTGAAGTTCCCCAGACTTCTATTTTCAGAAGGTCCTAAACAGATGTCTGTGATTGGTACAAAGACATGCTATAAAGCTGACAACAAGTTAGAGAACTATTTGTTCTGAGGAATGTTTCAGAACTGCTAGTACATTGCCAGGAGGTTGTCAACAGTTCCCAAATGTGTTGGCTGAAGGTACAACAGTTGTGAGGCATATGCATACATACGATGGCTCTCGTAAGCATCCAGGTAGAGTGGACTTAGAGAAGCAGTAGTTAAGAGGAAGAAGGTATTTTAGACTATACAAATCTCAGTGTGAAATAAAGGCAGTATATGAAGCTTTAAAATTATGGCATATTCAGGAAGTATCCTTACTGAGGGTACTCACTCAGGGCCCTGACCTGAACAAATTCTTTAGGAACTTTTTATAAACTTTTACTCCTGTCCTCTTTGTTTTATTGAATTAAAAAATCACTTTATTGGAATAGATTTATGAAAAAAAATCACACAGGTAGGTTAAGGTAACCAAAAAAAAAAAAAAAACACAATAGAAATATAACAGTTGAGAGTAGAAGTGTTCAGCAAAAGGTATATAACACTGTGGACTGGACTCAGTCATTCCCTCAACCCGTGGGAGAATTCAGGGTTAGCAAGGAGTCAGAGAAAAGTGAAAAACAGACACTGATACAGAGAGAGTGCTGTATCTAAATGTAACTCCTCAAAGCGAGCATCAGACTTATATTACAGAAGAAAACAAAGAAGTTAGGTGATATATCAGCCAACGTACATTGAAGTTATCTGACACAAAACAGAAATGCATACATATAGACTAGCAGGAACCAGGCAGTGTTTACAACTGATATAAGATCAGCCCTTTCCCAAGTCAGCTACTGACAAGAGCCAGGTGAGGATTTCACACCCTAGTCACAATGTATGCTATTCCTCTGAGCCTTGTGTAAGCTTTCAACAGGGGGGTTCTGCTCTTGCTGACCTTCTCATGAATAATGCAGTACAGTAGTTCCTCCTTAAACCACAACTCTCCTTCTTCCTAGGCCATTGTAAATTCTTGCATATGGGAGTAACTTGGCTGCTCTTTTCAGTGTCTGTAGGGAATTTCCATCTGTCAGAAGAGCTCACCAACTTTCTTCTAATGTATAATGTAGTCTGCCATACCTGACTGTAATGAGGAGTCTAAGATTACTATTTTGAACTAGCCCTGAGATTACTAGTTCTTTTCAGGCAAACTGTGAGGTGCCTGATTACTATCTGTCAACACTGGGACATTTCATTGGAATAAGTAACATTCTTATGACATTCCAAGCCCAGGGTCCACTCAAGGACTGCCTAGGACATTGGTGACAGCCAGAAAGTAAAGTTCAACCTAATTTAGATATTTGTAAAACCATTCCTTGGAGGCACCTATAATAAATACTGAAAAAGAGCACACAGATCCATTCACCAACTAATGCAAGAACAAATTTGGAGCATTCATGGTATGAGATGCCAGGGCTCCAGGAAACTAAGTTTCCATGAAACTTTTTGCCTCAGGACTGTATCCAAGCTTTTGGACCTGCCACACAGCTTTTACTGGAATGGGGGTAGCAATATAATCTGTGGAGTATATGGACAGCACAAATTGATTTTCATGGATATAAAAAACTAGCAATTAAGGTATAAGTATAAAAGAAGTGAAACAACAACTTATTATTTCCTCTAAAAACTCCATATGATATCATGTTTTAGAAATATTAATACCTGACTGAGGCAAACGTGAAGAACCCAAGTATATCCTTGCTACTGAATCTAGAAATGTTTTAACTTCTTACTTCTTCCTTTTTGTGCCACATAGATATGTTTCTACATGTGCTGGAGTCAGCTGAAAATCTCAGGTGCTGTCCTCAGAAACACTATCAACCTCCTTTGAGGCCAGGTCTCTCACTGGTCTGAAGCAAAATAACAAGCCAGACTAGCTGCCAACAAGCCTCAGGAGCTTGCCCATCTCTACCTTCTCAGCACATGTAAGCACGGGCACCAGACATGCCAATTTTATGTGTTTTCTGAGGATTGAACTTAGATTCTCGTACCTGTAAAATGAGCACTTTGCACAATGAACTATCTGCCTAGTCTCATCTTTTTTAGTCTTTTCTTTACTCATATATTTAAATCTTTTCTGCATTAGATCTATAACCTTGCCAATCTGGTTTTAATGTGAACATAATATAAGGATATAATAAAATTGTCAACTTTCTCAATTCTTGGGGATGTTTATAAAGAGTCCCAATAAGGGTGAATAGAAGCAAGATAAATGCAACAATATAATAGAAGCCTTGACTCCAAGGCTGAGATGAGCATTTTGTGATTTGTCACTTTTATAGGTATAATATTCATAAACTGGGTTTACTTAAGGTGAATAGTTGGGAATATAACTAAATGGAACATTTGTGACTTGAAAATGTGAATCAATGGATACTTACTCTTAGAGGCTTCAGGGAGTAAGGAAAAATAATGAGTCTAATTCACATCTGACTTGCATCTGCTCCATGTAATATAAATAATTGATCTCTATTCTGCAAGGACATAATCATCTTTCTTCATATTTCTCTCAAAAGCTTTTCATGAACATGTATGGGTAACTTAGAAAAAAATTGATCACTCATAACAACTTAACCAAATTGCATGTTAGTTATAATTGAGGCCTACAATTAGAAGAGTCAATAAAAGGCATTTTAAAACTCTCTTGGGAAATATTAAGGTATACTTGTTTATTATGGTCACTGAAATCTAAAGTAAAACTAATCATCCTTTACTCTGTGTCCAGATAACTGCAAGACTGTACTGGAGAAGTGGGGTTCCAAATATGGGTGAACTGGTAGTTGGGAAGAAGAATAGAGAGGAAAAGACTTTAGAATGGAGATTTTAAAGCAGACAATAGTGAGACAAATTTGAGCGAAGGCCCTGCAGAGAGATCCAGGATCCATGTATGCATTGTTACTTATAACTAAACACCCTGAAACGGATGCTGAGTGTCACGGTCCATTGTTAAACTCCAAAGTCTTGGTGCTGTTTATCAAATACCTACTCAAGTCTTATGTAGAGACCTCATAGAAAAAGGTATGCATTATGCAATAATGTAAAGTTTAGAAAACATATGTGTAGATAGCACACAGAACAGATAGAGGCAAAACTTTCAGGAGATCTGAGAGAACTGAAAAGCCATGGGAGGCCAGAGTGATAAAAGAAAGCTCTCTTTGGAAAGTCAATGTGATTTTTTAAAAAAGTATGCCAAATATCAAGATCTAAACTTGTAGCATCTATTCTCCGAAGAAAAACATAGCAAAACCAGTTAAAGTAGACAGAACACAAAAAGATAAGTTAACTATACAATTGAGTAGAAATATACAGCATTTACTCAAGAGCTATGAAATGTGATAAAAAACATAGACGAAAGTTTTATTATCAACCATTTAAAGCAATGAATTTTAAGTAGTTTAAAATGTTTAGTCTAGTATATCAAGATCCATCCATTCATTCAATAAACATTTTCCTTGTGTCAAAAGCACAGGGCCATGTTCTTAGGTTAATGAAGACAAGTAAACAAAATTCCATAATTTCCTAAGGTTCAAAACTAGAAGGAAACATACTTCATAAAAATTTTAACATTCCTATAAAATGAAATAATTGGAAAAGATAGAACATAGAATTGTTGTGCAGGTAGTCAGAAAAGACATTTGTGAGAAATCGATAATATACAATGTGATAACACGATTAATTTATTAAGTAACTGGAATAGCAAAAAAATGTATTTGTAAAACCTGAATTGATTTAAATAACATGGCCTTGCACAGATATAGGGATACCATTACAATTAGTGAAACAAGCCAAATGGCAGTGAAATCTACATTTTGTAACACAGGAAAATGAAACTTATACTTACATTATAAGGAATGATGAGATTGAAGAGGTAGATTTCATAGATGTATTTACCTACGAAGAGACTGATTTAAGTCTACAGACTTTGAGAAGTTACTATAGAAAATAACCATGAGATAGGTAGAGAGAAGAAAAGAAAAAGTGCAAATATTGCAGTATTGAAGAGTATTGAAGATAATTTATGTTTTGTGATTCAAATGAGAGACAACTGTGAAAACTATAGACAGGGAGTGAAAAAAAAAAAAGTAAAATGACCCACACATATGCAAGAGTCAATGTCAGTTAACTGATAACATCAATGATGTAAAAAATGGGAGTAAAATAGAAGGCACACTCTCTCTCTCTCTCTCTCTCTCTCTCTCTCTCTCTCTCTCTCTCTCTCTCTCGCTCTGTGTGTGTGTGTGTGTCAGTGAATTCTTGGTTAAAGAAGGGATGCATGTTATAGGTGGTCATAATGCATACAGACCTTTTCAATGTGAGTAATATCATAAATAGTTGCTGATGACATAATTTTTTTTTTGGGAAACAAAGACATTGTGAAGTGTGGGTAGATGAACTGAGTTAGACAGCTCTTCAGTGCATGGCAGAAGTTAAAAATAGGAGACTGTTATTTCTCACATCAGAAGACCTAAAGTTATTTGAATGAACATAAAATGTTTTACAATTTTTGAAGGAAGACAAAACATCTGCCTCTTCTACTTTCTGGACATGCCAGCATTGTTATCAATGAGAAATACAGAATTACTTTAAAGAAGTTCTATGAAAGTTTTCTGCCATCCTCACCCAGGATCTGAGGCTGATCCACAGCCCACTGTGCAGGGTTCCACCAGAAAAGAGCTGTTCTCCTAGGAGTGCTTTCATTCTGGGGTCAGAGGTGAGAGAGCCAATTTCTCACCAATAACAGTCTGGAGCAGGGCAGTGAGAGCATAAGGGGTTAAGGAACAGTGGAGCAGCTGGGACAGGAGTCTTCTCGTCAGCATCTGGACCCAGAGATTGGGCTGTTCCAGAACCCTGTACACAAGTTCCTCCAGGAGAGAGCTGGACTCTTAAGAGTGCTGACACAAGCTTACAGACCCACAGGAGGGACAAGCTCCAGCTAGAGACAGAAAGACCATTTAACAACAGCGATAACCAGATGATGAAAGGGATATGGAAAAATCCTAACAACAGAAACAAAGATTACTTGGCATCATCAGAACCCAGTTCTGCCACCACAGCAAGTCCTGAATACCCAAACATACCTAAAAAGCAAGATGTGGATTTAAATCACATCTTATAATAGGAAATTTTTTTTTGTTTAGTTTCTGTTTTTGTTTTTGTTTGTTTGTTTGTTTGTTTTTCTGGATATTTTCTTTATATACATTTCAAATGTTATCCACATTTCCAGTTTCACTGCCTCCTGGAAACACCTTATCATATCCTCTCTCCCCGTGCTTCTATGAGGGGGTTCCTCCACCAACCCACCCACTCCCACCTCCCTGCCATTTATTCCCCTATACTAGGGCATCTATCTGGCCACAACTCCATAGGAAGAACAACAATATCAACCAACCAGACCACCCAGAACTCCCAGAGACAAACACGTCAACAAAGGAGTACGCATGGCTCCAGCTAATTATGTATCAGAGGATAGCCTTGTCATGCATCAATGGAAAGAGAGGTCCTTGGTCCTATGAAGGCTGATAGAGAATTTTAAGAATGACATAAATAACTCCCTTAAAGAAATACAGAAACACATAGGTAAACATGTAGAGGCCTTTAAGGAGGAAACACAAAAATCCCTTAAAGAATCACAGAAAAACACAACAAAACAGGTGACTGAACAAAATCATCTAGGATCTAAAAATAGAAGTAAAAACAATAAAGAAATCCCAAAGGGAGACAACTCTGGAGATAGAAATCCTAGGAAAGAGATCAGGAGCCATAGATGCTAGCATAATGAACAGAATACAGGAAATAGAAGAGAGAATCTCAAGCACAGAAGATACCATAGAAAACATTGACACAACAATCAAAGAAAACGCAGAATGCCAAAAGATTCTAACCCAGGACACAATGAGAAGATCAAACCTAAGGATAGTACATATAGAAGAGAACAAAAATTCCCAACTTAAAGGGCCAGTAAATATACTCAACAAAATCATAGAAGAAAACTTCACTAACCTAAAGAACATACAAGAAGATTACAGAACTCTAAATAGAATGGACCAGAAAAGAAATTCCTCCTTACACATAATAATCAGAACAATAAATGCACTAAACAAAGATAGAATATTAAAAGAAAAGGTATTTAGGAATACCTACTTAGGAATATTAAGGGAAAAAGGTCAAGTAACATATAAAGGCAGACCTATTAGAATTACACCAGACTTCTCACCAGAGACTATGAAAGCCAGAAGATTCTTTACAGATGTTATACAGACCCTAAGAGAACACAAATGCCAGCCCAGACTACTATACCCAGCAAAACTCTCAATTACTAAAGAAGGAGAAACCAAAGTATTCCATGACAAAAACAAATTCACTCAATATATTTCCACAAATCAAGCACTTCAGAGGATAATAATGGGAAAACACCAACACAAGGACAGAAACTACACCCTGGAAGAAGCAAGAAAGTATCCCTTTAACAAACCTAAAAGAAGACAGCCAAAGAACAGAATCAAAACTCTAACAACAAAAATAACAGGAAGTAACAATTATATTTCCTTAATATCTCTTAATATCAATGAACTCAATTCCCAAATAAAAAGACATAGACTAACAGACTGGCTATACAAAGGATAAACAGACTGAGAAAGAAATTAGGAAAACAACACCCTTCACAATGGTCACAAGTAATATAAAATACTTCCGTGAGACTCTCACTAAGGAAGTGAAAGATCCTTATGATAAGAACTTCAAATCTCTGAAGAAAGATATGAAAGAAAATCTCACAAGATGGAAAGATCTGACATGCTCATGGATTGGCAGGATTAATATAGTCAAAATGGCTATCTCGCTGGAGCAATCTACACATTCAATGCAATCCCCATCAAAATTCCAACTCAATTCTTCAGGAAATGAGAAAGAGCAATTTGCAAATTCATCTGGAATAACAAAAACCCTAGGATAGCAAAAACTATTCTCAACAATAAAAGAACCTCTGGTGGAATCACCATGCCTGACCTCAAGCTGTACTACAAAGCAATTGTGATAAAAAAAAAAAAAAAAACGCAATAGACAGGTAGATCGATGGAGTAGAATTGAAGATCCAGAAATGAACCCACACAGTTATGATCACATGATCTTTGACAAGGGAGCTAAAACCATCCAGTGGAAAGAAGACAGCATTTTCAACAAATGGTGCTGGCACAACTGGTGGTTATGTAGAAAAATTTGATTGATCCATTCTTATCTCCTTGTACAAAGATCAAGTCTAAGTGGATCAAAGAACTCCATATAAAACCAAAGACACTGAAATTTATAGAAGAAAAACTGGGGGAAAGCCTTGAAGATATGGGCACAGGGCAAAAATTCCTGAACAGAACAGTAATGGCTTGTGCTGTAAGATCAAGAATGAAAAAAATGGCCAGGCGTGTGGCAGACACCTTTAATTCCAGCATTGGGAGGCAGAGGCAGGCAGATTTCTGAGTTAGAGGCCAGCCTGGTCTACAAAGTGAGTTCCAGGATAGCCAGGGCACACAGAGAAACCCTGTCTCAAAAAACCAAAAAAAAAAAAAAAAAAAAAAAAAAAAAAAAAAAAAAAAAAAAAAAAAAAAAAAAAAAAAAAAAAAAAAAAAAGAATGAATGAATGAATGAAAAAATGGGACCTCATAAAATTGCAAAGCTTCTGTAAGGCAAAAGACACTGTCAATAAGACAAAAAGGCCACCAACAGATTGGGAAAGGATTTTTACCGATCCTAAATCTTATAGGGGAATAATATCCAATATTTACAAAGAACTCAAGAAGCTAGACTCCAAAAATTCAAATAACGCCCATTAAAATGGGGTACAGAGATAAACAAAGAGTTCTAAACTGAGGAATATGAAATGGCTGAAAAGCCCCTGAAAAAAATATTCATCATCCTTAATCGTCAGGGAAATGCAAATCAAAAGAACTCTGAGATTCTACCTCACACCAGTCAGACTAGCTAAGATCAAAAATTCAGTTTACAGCAGATGCTGGCAAGCATGTAGAGAAAGAGGAACACTCCTCCATTGCTGATGGGATTGCAAGCTGGTACAACCACTCTGGAAATCAGTCTGGCAATTCCTCAGAAAATTGGACACAGTACTACAGGAAGATCCAGCAATACCTCTCCTGGGCATATACCCAGATGATGCTCCAACTGGTAATAAGGACACATGCTCCACTATGTTCATAGCAGCCTTATTTATAATAGCCAGAAGCTGGAAAAAACCTAGATGTGCCTCAACAGAGGAATGGATACAGAAGAATGTGGCATATTTACGCAATGGAGTACTAATCAGCTATTAAAAACAATGAATTTATGAAATTGTTAGGCAAATGGATGGATCTGGAGAATATCGTCCTAAGTGAGGTAACCCAATCACAAAAGAACTCACATGTAATGCACTCACTGATAAGTGGATATTATCCCAGAAACTTAGAATACCCAAGATACAATTTGCAAAATACATGAAACTCAAGAAGAAGGAAGACCAATGTGTGGAGACTTCATTCCTCCTTAAAATAGTGAACAAAATACCCATGGAAAGAGTTACAGATAGAAAGTTTGGAGCTGAGATGGAAGGATGGACCATCAAGAGACTGCCCCACCCAGGGATCCACCCCATAATCGGCCACCAAACACACACTATTGCATATGCCAGAAAGATTTTGTTGACAGGACCCTGATATGGCTGTCTCTTGTGAATCTATGCCAGTGCCTGGCAAATACAGAAGTGGATGCTAACAATCATCTACTAGATGGAACGCAGGGCCCCCAATGGAGGAGCTAGAGAAAGTAACCAAGGAGCTGAGGGGTCTGCAACCCTTAGGAGGAACAACATATGCACTAACCAGTATTCCCAGAGCTTGTGTCTCTAGCTGCATATGTAACAGAAAATGGCCTAGTCGGCCATCATTGGGAAGAGAGGCCTCTTGTTCTTCCAAACTTTATATGCCCAAATATAGGGGAAATACAGGTCCAGGAAGCAGGAGTGGGTGGGTTGGGATCAGGGCAGGGGGAGGTTATAGGGAGCTTTGGGGTTAGATTTTGAAATGTAAATGAAGAAAATATCTAATTAAAAAGTTGTTAATTCTTTGTTTACACAATGGAGTACTACTAAGCTATTAAAAACTATGAATTCATGAAATTCTTAGGCAAATGAATGGATCTGGAGGATATCATCCTTAGTGAGGTTACCCAACCACCAAAGAACATACATGATATGCACTCACTGATAAGCAGATATTAGCTCAGAAACTTAAAATATCCAAGATTCAATTTGCAAAACACATGAAACTCAAGAAGAAAGAAGACCAAATGGTGGATACTTTGCTCCTTCTTAGAATAGGGAACAATATACCCATGGAAGAAGTTACAGAGACAAAGTTCATGGCTGAGATGGAAGGGAAGATCATCCAGAGACTTCCTCACCTGGGGATCCATCCCATATAAAACCCCAAAAGCCAAACACTATTGGATATGCCAGATAGATTTTGCTGACAGGACCCTGACATAGCTCTTTCTTGTGAGGCTATGCCAATGCCTGGCATAGACAGAAGTAGATGATCACAGTCATCTATTGCATGGAACACGGGGCCCCTAATGAAGGAGCTAGAGAAAGTACCAAAGGAGAAAAGGGGTCTGCAACCCGATAGAAAGAACAATATGAACTAGCCAGCACCACCACCACCCCGCCCCTACCCAGAGTTGTGTCTCTAGTTCCATATGTAGTAGAAGATTGCCTAGTCAGCCATCAATGGGAGGAGAGTCCCTCAGTATTGTGAAGATCATATGCCCCCAGTACAAGGGAATGCCAGGGCCAGGAAGTGGGAGTGGGTCGGTTGGGGAGCAGGGCAAGTGGAGGGTATAGGGAGATTTGTGGATAGCATTTGAAATGTAAATGAAGAAAATATCTAATAAAAATAGAATTATTAAAAAGTTGTTAAATAAAAAATAAAAAAAGAATTTCAAGTCTCTAAAGAAAGAAGTTGAAGAAGATCTCAGAAGATAGATCTCTTATGCTCATGGATTGGCAGGATTAATATAGTAAAAATCGCCATCTTGCCTAAAGTAATCTACAGATTCAATGCAATCCCCATCAAAATTCCAACTCAATTCTTCACTGAGTTAGAAAGGGCAATTTGTAAATTCATCTGAAATAAGAAAAAACATAAGATAGCAAAAACTATTCTCAACAATAAAAGAACCTCTAGTGGAATCACCATGCCTGACCTCAAGCTGTACTATAGAGCAATTGCAATTAAAAACTTCAGGGTACTGGTATATTGTCAGTCAGGTATGTCAATGGAGTAGAATTGAAGACCCAGAAATGAACCTATACTCCTATGGTCACCTGATCTTTGACAAAGGAGCTAAAACAATCCAGTGGAAAAAAGACAGCATTTTCAACAAGTGGTGCTGGCACAACTGGGGGTTATCATGTAGAAGAATGCAAATCGATCCATTCTTATCTCCTTGTACAAAGCTCAAGTCCAAATGGATCAAGGACTGCCACATAAAACCAGATACACTGAAACTGATAGGAAAAAAAAATTTGGGGAGACCCTTGAGCATAGGGGCACAAGAGAGAATTTCCTAAACAGAATACCAATAGCTCTAAGATCAAGAATTGACAAATGGGACCTCATAAAATTGTAAAGCTTCTGTAAGGCATAGGACGCTGTCAATATGACAAAATGTCAACCAACAGGTTGGAAAAGGATCTATAGCAATCCTACATCTGATAGAGTGCTAATATCCAATATATATATATATATATATATAAAACTCAAGATGTTACACTCCAGAGAAACAAATGACCCTATTAAGAAATGGGGTAAAGAACTAAACAACAAGTTCTCAACTGAGGAATACCAAATGACTGAGAATCACCTAAAGAATTAATCAACATTCTTAGTCATCAGGTGTAGGGAACAAAAAAAAGGGGGGACTGGGGAGGCCCTGGGGAAGAAGGGAAAAAATGGGGCCTGTGTCCAGCCAGAGTTCCTGTCCTCTGGGCAGGCAGACGCAGGCAGAGCTGCCAGGCGCTTTCTACATGGCAACAGGTGAGCATCTAAGGTTGACCCCACTCAGCAGGGGGTGGGGGTGGGGTGTGGAGAAGGGGCATATCCGGACCAAAGACCCCAGATCTACCTTGCTAAAGCCCCTGGGTTATAGGAGAGAGGGATGAGGGAAGAAGTTCCCAACACTGACCAAAGTGGCACAGCAGATCTTGAAGGAGCAGAGACTCTATGGTTTAACAGCTTTATTATAGAAATGCAGGGGGGGGCAGGGGAGGAAGAGAGGAGAGAGAGAGAGAGAGAGAGAGAGAGAGAGAGAGAGAGAGAGAGAAAGAGAGAGGAGAAGACAACGAGAAAGGGAAGAGGAGAGAGAAGTAAGAGAAGTGAGATGTAAGAGGACAAAGGAGTAAGAGCAAGAGAGTGTGATGGAGCTAAACACCCCTTTTTTATGGTCTTCACTGTTACTAGGTAACTGGGGAGGAGTTTAGCCTGAAGGTCAGAAGCTTGGACCATGGCTTATGTTACTACTGACCATGCTTCTCTTGTGGGAGCTGTGGGAGGTGGTACCTTAGGCAGGGGCTAGAGTTCCAGGAGCATGAGGGAACGCCTACCATGTCATGTTAGTGAATTATGACCACTGGGGTTCAGACCTCAGCTTGACTGGAGACCAGCCTGCAATTCCCCACAATCAGGGAAATGCAAATCAAAACAACCCTGAGATTCCACATCACACCAGTCAGAATGGCTAAGAACATAATCTCAGGTGACAGCAGACACTGGTGACGATGTGGAGAAAGAGGAACACTCCTCCACTACTGGTGGTATTGCAAGATGGTACAACTGTACAATCATTCTGGAAATCACTTTGGTCATTCCTCAGACAATTGGATATTGTATTACCTGAGGACCCAGCATTACCACTCCTGGGCATATACCCAGAAGATGCTCCAACATGCAATCTAGACACATGCTCCACTATGTTTATAGCAGGCTTATTTATAATAGCCACAAGCTGCAAAGAACCCAGATGTACCTCAACAGAGGCATGGATACAGCAAATGTGGTACATTTACACAATGGAGTACTACTCAGCTATTAAAAACAATGAATTCATGAAATTTTTAGGCAAGCAGATGGGAAAAGAAAATATCATCCTGAGTGAGGTAACTCAATCACAATAGATGATACATGGTATGCCCTCACTGGTAAGTGGATATTAGCCCAGAAGCTAGGAATACCCAAGATACAATTCACAGACCACATGAAACTCAAGCAGAAGGAAGACCAAAGTGTGGATACTTAGGTTCTTCTTAGAATTACCCATAGAAGGAGTTACAAAGACAAAGTATGGAGCAGAGTCTGAAAGAAAGGCCATCCAGGGACTGCCCCACCTGGGGATTCATCTGATATACAGTCACCAAACCTGACACTATTGCAGATGCCAACAAATACATGCTGACAGAAGCCTGAAATAGCTGTCTCCTGAGAGGCTGACAAATACAGAGGTTGATTCTCACAGCCAACCATTGGAATAAGCACAGGGTCCCCAATGGAAGAGCTAAAGAAAGCTCCCATGGAGCTGAAGGGGTTTGAAGCCCCATAGGAAGAACAACAATATGAACCAACCAGTACCCCCAGAGCTCCCAGGGGGAGCCAACACATGGAGGGACTCATGGCTCCACCTGCATACTGCATACGTAGCAGTGGAAGGCCTTGTGGGTCATCAATGGGAGGTGAGGTCCTTGGTCCTATGAAGGCTGTATTCCCCAGTAGAGGGGAATGCCAGGTTCAGGAAGCAGGAGTGGATGGGTTAGTGAGAAGTGGGAGGGAGAAAGGGATATGGGGTTTTCAAAGGAGAAACAAGGAAAGGGGATAACATTTGAAATGTAAATAAAGAAAATATCTAATTTAAAAATAAATAAATAAATAAATAAATAAATAAATAAATAAATAACAAAAAGAAAAGTTAGTTCTCTCCTTAAATTTTCAAACTGAATTTTAAATAATCAAGAGAATGCAATTACATCATATCTGAAATTCAAAGAATTTGTGCCCTTCATAACTATAAGATTCTGCACAATTCCATGAATGTAAATCTTGGTTCTAGACATAAATAAAATTGGAATGAATCAACAGGCTCACCTCCCAGAGGGTTTGTCAGGGAATTTTCAGGAAAAAAAAAATAACTCAAGGTAGAAAACTCCTTTCCTGAGTGGGTAGTATTTTTTACTGAGTCACAGCTTCTTCTTTGAGTAGTTACTAGTGAGTGTCTCTATTCCTTTATCATTATCATTCACTAATATTAGATCCCAGCCCCTGCAGCTCAAAGTGAGCTGAACCCTTGGGCTCCAGGACTTCTCTATCCCTTCAGTATACAAGACCAGAATTAGAGGCAGTCAGTCTCATTGACTGAACAGCTACCAGGTTCTTAGCATCTCCAGTATATTGACAGTTCCCCTTTTCAACTACTTAATCTGTACTGTGTAAGCCAATGTTATAACTCTCTCTTTTAAATATATTAAATCTGTCCCTTTTAGAGAACCTGACTACTATAAATACTGTCTCAGGTTGTTCTGAACATTCACTACCACAGGAGGGGAATTTCCCCCATTCTTATCTGTTATATCTACTAAAATAAATTAACTCAGCATTTACAACTTGAGTGTTAAATATTTGATTAATCAAGATTTATTTGAATGATTGTAACTTTAATAGCAGCCTTATTAGCAAGCACAATACTTCAGCAACTTTCTTTTCTTTTTTCTCCCAATTTTTTATTAGGTATTTTCTTCATTTGCATTTCAAATGCTAAGTCCCTCATTACCCCCCCCCCCACTCCCCTACCCACCCATTCCCAGGTCTTGGCCCTGGTGTTCCTCTGTACTGGGGCATAGAAAGTTTGCAAGACCAAGGGGCCTTTCTTCCCAATGATGGCCCACTAGGCCATCTTCTGCTACATATGCATCTAGAGACATGAGCTCTTGGGGTACTGGTTAGTTTATATTGTTGTTATTGCTCTCTTCTGTTGCCAATAACTGTATTTCAATTCATCTGACAATATTCTACATAGCTCCGTATTTCACTTTCCAGAAAGAGAATAGTGAGCCTATCTGCAAATTGAAGAATGTGGACCAGGGCTGAAGCAATAATAGTTCAGCAGTTAAGAGTACTTACTGTTTTTATAGAAGGCCAAACTTCTAAGTACCCTGGCAGGCTGGTCACAATCATCTGTCTCCATCTCATGGGGATCTAATACCCTATTATGGAACACAGGGGGACATAGAATTAACTATGCACACACATGAACATAAGTAATAGTAACATAAACTTTAAATAGATATAAATATAAAATATGAGGCAGAGAGCTTTGACCTTACAGTCACTGAAATTATGGCTGAGGCTCATCACACGGCATATTTTAATTCCACAGAGACATGCTCCAATAACATGACATCTCTCAGTAATTGGTGTCTCTCATGTCCTATGACAGAAAGTATAAAATCTCCAGATATACAATGTTCTTTGGGGGACATATAATTGCAAATTCTAGCATAAGGAAATGTGATATGATACAACCAACACTGAGTACTTGATATAGTCTCAAGAGTTCCTTCATGCCGGGCGTGGTGGCGCATGCCTTTAATCCCAGCACTTTCGAGGCAGAGGCAGGTGGATCTCTGAGTTCGAGGCCAGCCTGGTCTACAGAGTGAGTTCCAGGACAGCCAGTGCTATACAGAGAAACCCTGTCTCGAAAAACCAAAAAAAAAAAAAAAAAAAAAGAGTTCCTTCACCGGCCAAATCCGTACTAACTTCTAAGCAAAGAGCTGCCAGAGTTAAATTTAAAAACAAAAACTTGGTTTGTGCCTGCAAAATAAGGATAAGAAGTATAAAGTAAACATAATTGTTGCTTAGTATCACTAAGCTGTCCTTTATGGAGGAAGTTCTACTTTTACCAGACACTCCATTATCTGCTCCCTTATCATAGATTTAATGTATTCCAATGAAGGATCATTTAGGCTCCATAATTTTACTTTAAAGTATGCCTTATATTTATTGATAAAATTAAAGTGCTAATTCAAGAGTTTGATGCTATATATTCTTTATTGTACTGGTTAGGTTTGTGTCAAATTGACACAGCTGGAGTTATCACAGAGAAAGGAGCTTCAGTTGGGGAAATGCCTCCATGAGATCTAGCTGTGAGGCATTTTCTCAATTAGTGATCAAGGGACCCTTGTGGGTGGGACCATCTCTGGGCTGGCAGTCTTGAGGTTCTATAAGAGAGCAGGCTGAGCAAGCCAAGGGAAGCAAGCCAGTAAAGAACATCCCTCCATGGCCTCTGCATCAGCTCCTGCTTTCTGACCTGCTTGAGTTCTAGTCCTGACTTCCTTTGGTGATGAACAGCAATGTGGAAGTGTAAGCCAAATAAACCCTTTCCTCCCCAACTTGCTTCTTGGTCATGATGTTTGTCCAGTAATAGAAACCCTGACTAAGACATTTATTTTAACTATGTGGACTCAGGGTCTAATTAGTTTAAATTAATCACATGTAATTATATTTCAAGAATCGTGCAATGTTTCCTTAAAGAAAATTAGGACAGCATACAATGTCATACACCTGCATCACCACTGTGGTACTGAGACAGGAAAATTGTCAGAAGCTTGAAGCTATCTTTGGCAAAGCAGTGAGTTACTAGGCAACCTGTGATACAAAGTAAGAAGAATGATACTGTGTTAAAAAGAACTTGAACTACATGACTTTAAAAAATAAAATAGCAATATTTGAAGCCTCTTTCAAATGTCATATTGTTAATTCTAATAGTGGGATATTATACAAAAGTTAAGACATATAATTAATTATTGGAATTTCCATATCCCTGAAGTAGATAAAAATTACTTTTAAAAAATCACAAACCCACATTTCATAAAAATATTTTACTTATTGTTATTTGAGAATAAATTTAGAGATGGTATAAGGGTTTCTATTGCTATGAAGAGACACTATGACCACAGCAACTCTTATAATGAAAAAAACATTTAATTAGGGAGGGTTTATAGTTTAGATGTGTTGTTCATTATTGTCATGGCAGAAAGCATAGTGGCAAACAAGCCGTCATGGTACTAGAGAGGTAGCTGAGAGTTCTACAACCAGATCAACAGGCAGCAGAGAGTGAGACCCTGAGCCTGCCTGGATCATCTTACTCATCAAAACCCACCCCCAGTGTCAAAACAAAGCCACACCTACTCCAAAAAAGGCATCTTTCCTAATACTGCCTCTCTTTTGGGGCCTCTGGGTGCCATTTTTATTTAAACCACCACATTCCATTCCCTGGTCCTCATAGGCCTATAGCCGTATCATAATATAAAAATGCATTTAGTCCAACTTCAAAAGTCTCCATTGTAATGGTAGCTTTTATTCACCTGGTTCAACTCAGCTGTGTTGGCTCAAACTCTTCTCCCAGTTGACTGATTCAACCTGGATTCTCTCAGCTTCTGGGTTGTTCTGTTTGGTCTCAAGCTAATTCTGTCAGTTTCTTCTTATCTTCTGGGCCCTTTTTATTGTCTGGCTTCAGCTGCCTCTGCTGACCTGCATTGAACTATATGAACTCATGAAGGAGCTCAGCTCCACTACACTGTACTCACTACACTGACTCCCAATTGCCTGACTGAACTGATTTAACTCATGCTCTCTCCCTGCACTGCTCTTAAATAGCTTTTCTCCTGAAAGTTGGGTGTATCCTATCTTTGACTCATTCTCTCAGATCTTTCTATGATTTTATCACATTGACTGCCCCTCAATTAGATGCTTGGGTTTAAAGGCATGTACTGAAGGATTCCAAGCAGAGGGTATATAGGTGTATACTAAGAGCATTGTCTACATTGCAGCAGGATAGCACCGTGGGAACAAAGGGAACATAAGTAGTAAATAGAAGTCCAAAGCAAGGCTGAACACCAGCTGAGTCAACTCCAAACTCTTCATCTCCATGCCTCATGTCAAAGCACTCTTCAGATTCACAACTCCCTTCAGTGATCTTGACTGCAGCATACTTCTTTCTCTTGTACTCAGTCCACTCCCTATTAGCAGCTTTCCTCAGCAGGTATCTCATGGGTTGGCATTTCCAATATTTTGGGGTCTCCATGGCAGCCCAGTCTTCTGCTTTCCAGCTACTTTAGTCCTCCCTGCAGTGATACCCCTCATACAAGTATGGCCTCACTGGCTTCCCTTGGGAATAGAAGGAGATTCCATAATCCAGTTCCTGTATTTTTTGCTCTAAAACCAAAACTACGTGGCAGAAGCTGCCAATTTCTCCTACTTGCTGGGGATGGAATATAGTCCCCGTGTTCAGTTACATATTCACTAGCTTTCTGTTTTCAGTGGTTCTCCTCACTACCTAAACCTAGCTGTCTCTCTGTAGAGCAGGCTGGCTTTGTATTGAGCAAGCCTGGTCCTTAGTTTGTCTTTAACTCCAGGTTTACTTTTCATTAATCCCTTCTTACAAGTTGGAAATGCAGGTGGGTTGTCCTTTCTCTGAGTTCTCCACTCCCCCTTTACTCCACTTAGCATCAGGTTTTTCTGTAACCTGTTTACAGTTCCTGGTACACCTTTTCTCCTTCAACAGCTTATTTTGTATTTTTCATGGCTTAGCTTGCTCCTCTTTTCATTGCAGTTCTACATTAGGATATTAAAAGCCACCCAATATAGTCAATGCTAGGTTGGTTGGAAATGTCTTCTGCTAAAAGTGTTAATCTGTAATTCTTCAAATTAGCCTCAGGTAGATTTTTGGGGTAAGGGTAGGAAGCAGCCATGTTCTTAACCAAGTATCACAAGAACAGTCTCTAGGCCACATGTTAATAATCTTCTCTGAATCATTTTTGAGTCAGGCACCCAGAGCTTAAATTACCCTGAGCTCCTACTATTATGGCAAATTAAATACTGCTGAAAGCATTCAGCTGGCTTGCTAATCCAAAGCCTCAATGTGTACATTTCTTAAAAATAAATTAAAAAAAAATGGTTCAACCTATACATCAATATTCCAGTTCCTGGTGTAAATTCCTGTTTTATGATTTATATCACTATGAAGATATAGCTACCATGACCATGACAGCACTTCTAAAAGAAAACATTTAATTGTGGCTGGCTTGAAGTTTAGAGGTATAGTTCATTATCTTCATGGTGGAAATCATGGTGGTGGTGGCATGTAGGCAAACATAGTTCTAGAGAAGTAGCTGAATGTTCTATATCCAGATCATCAGGCAAGAGGAAGAGAGAGTGAGACACTGGAACTAGATTGAACATCTTAGATTTCAACATTCACACCCAGTGACATAATTCCTCCATCCAAACCACAACTACTCCAATAAGGCCAAGTTCCCTGATAGTGTCACTCCCATGAGCCTGTGGAGTCCATTATCACTCAAACAACCAGAGAGATTTTTTAATTACTTGAGTTTTAAATTTTCATGTTAAGTTTAAAGCCACTTATATATATAATCTTATTGGGATAGTTACCTGGCAAGCATCTCCACTCTATTATTTCTTTGTAGTAAGATATCAAAGCTCATATACACAAATCTAGGCACCATTATACTACAACATACTATGCCTTGTCATGCAGTATTACAAAAAAGATAACTATGGACTTTTGCTGACATATTTTAAACTTTACAGTAAGTTGTTGAAGATTATAATAAAATGGGAAATGTTATATTGTACATTCACAAATACTCATCTTGCAATGCAACATTTACTTGGAAAGCTGATGGAAGATTTAAACAAATGTTCACGAATGATCACAGAATTGCACATTAGGTAGAGAGAAATATGTACCTGGATGATTTTGCAATCCTATGAACTGCATTGATATGTAAAGCACTAAGTGTGTATTTAAATGCCAAGTTAATAAAAATAAATCTATTCTGTATTATTCTAGGTACTATCTATCTATAGTGCTTAATGCACTGAGGCACCCTTTTATGGTTTTCAAATGTAAGAAGAACTATGGAATTGTTTTTATGAGAATGATTACAGGCATATTCAAAAGAATAGACAAAAGAAGCTGCATCAGATACCATTATACTCAATCATTCACAGATTAAAAGAACATAATAGAGGTACTTACAAAATTCATCTTCAGAAGCTTCTTATAAATAAAGATACCCTGGCTTCTGCTTGAGAATATGGAAGTCTTCCAATTATGAGCTGTTTTTCATTCAAAAGGACAAAATTCTACTATCTGTCTGCTCTACTTTTTACACTCTGTTAAATTTAACTGAGTATAGCCAAAAGCTGTCTTTTTACATATTCTAATTTTGAACAAAAATCATCCTTGATGTGCAGTGCAAACACTAACTCATTCATACTATAAGTAGCCTAGCTCTCAGCTAATAACAGAAAGCTACCACAGTTATTCTCATTCAGTTGACTGATTAAACCTGGTTAAATGGGATGACTACCAAATTGTGGCCAGTACAGCTGCCTTTGTATATCAATCCCATGTTCACTATACCACTTCTAAAAATGTTACCAAGTCATTTGGAAGTCTGGATTCAGCTAGTTTATTCTGCTTCCTGGGTTATCCGGTTCTCAGAACATTTATTACTCAATTGTATATAACTGTGTAATAGTCTGAATGAGAAGTGTCTATGAAAGGATTAGGATTTTGAACACTCTCCCCCAGTTGATGACACTGCTTAGAAGGTTCCACATCATTGTTAGAGAATACATCTCTGGGGTGTGCTTGAAGAATTCATAACTTTGTCTCATACTCAATTCATTCTTTGTACTCCATGTTAACAGTTAAAGATGTAATACTTCAGCATTCTTTTGTTTTTGTTTGTTTTGTTTTGCTTTGTTTTGCTTTTTTTGTTTTTTAGATATTTTCTTTTCTTTCTTTTTTAAAGATGTATTTATTTATTATATGTAAGTACACTGTAGCTGTCTTCAGACAGCCCAGAAGAGGGCATCAGATCTCATTACAGAAGGTTGTGAGCCACTATATGGTTGCTGGGATTTGGACTCAGGACCTTCAGAAGAGCAATCAGTGCTCTTAACTGCTGAGCCATCTCTCCAGCCCAGATATTTTCTTTATTTACATTTCAGATGTTAACTCCTTTCCTGGTTTCCCATATGGAAAACCCCACTACCATCTCCCCTCCCCTTGCTCACCAACCCACCCACTTACCTATCCTGGCATTCCCCTACACTGGGACATTGAGTCTTCTCAGTACCAAGTGCCTCTCCTTCCACTGATGTCCAAGAAGGCTATCTTCTGCTACACATGCAAGTGGAGCCATGGGTCTCTCCATGTGTACTCTTTGATTGGTGGTTTAGACCCTGGGAGCTCTGGGGCTACTGGTTGGTTTATATTGCTGTTCCTCCTATGAGGCTGCAAGCTCCTTTAGCTCCTTTGGTCCTTTCTCTATCTCCTCAATTAGGGACCTTGTGCTCAGTCTAATGGTTGGCTGAGAGCATCCACCTCTGTATTTGTCAGGCACTGGCAGAGCCTCTCAGGAGACAGATATATCAGGCTCCTGTCAAGCATTTCTTAGCATCCACAATAGTGTCTGGGTTTGGGGACTATATATGGAATGAATCCCCAGATGGAGCAGTCTCTGGATGGCCTTCAGTCTCTGCTCCACACTTTGTCTCTGTATCTCCACCCATGGACCAAATGAAGCTCAAGAAGAAGGAAGACCAAAATATGGATACTTCAGCTTCCTTTTGGGAACAAGGGAACAAGTGCTTTCATGTCCCTTTTGACATTCTGGCCTCTGTCTGAAACATGAGCCCAAATAAACTCTTTTTGTGCAAGACATTATGGCCACACCAAATCTTAAAAAGGAAAACATTTAATCGGGGTTGTTTATAGGCTCAAAGATTTAGTCCGTTATTATCATGGCAGGAAGCATGGCTCTGTGCAAGGAGACATGGTGCTGGTGAAGGAGCTGAGAGATCTACATCTAGATTATTAGACAGCAGGAAGAATGAGAGAAAACACTGGGCATGATTTGAGTATTTGAAACCTCAAAGCCCACTCCCAATGAGACACTTCCACTGATTCAGCCACACCTACTTTAACAAGGACACTATTCCTAATAATTTCAATCCATAATGACCAAAAGATTCAAATATATTTGCCTATGGAATCCATTCCTATTCAAATCACCACACTTCTAGAATTAGCTTTGGGTCATGGGGTTTTGTCAGAACATCAGAAACTAAATAATACAATCTCATTTTTTTTCTCCAAAAGTTATAGTCATTAGTGGAACAAAATGAAAAGAGTATTCCATGGCTAAGATAGCTTGTTGTATCAGGCAGAGCTGAAAACATTAAGAAGTAGAGAGGAAAACCTATAAAGATGCTCAGATAATTTGAAAGACAATACCTTATATATTGGAATGAGAGTCAGGTTTATAAAATGCAAAAACATCTTTTTTTTTTCCTCCCATAGCAAGCCAAATACAGCTGTATTTTCTCTTTTAGAATGTGCACAACTACACTTGGGAATGTAAGAAGTACTACCACTTGCTTGCTTAAGACTGGTGATTATTCACATTAATAATAAAGTGATATAATAAAAGTTATAAAAGAATTAGTCTTCAAGTCATCACAGTGATAATTTTACAATCTTATCTTGTGAGTTTCTTGTTATGACAATACATATGTAATAGAAGAATTCATTAAAATTAAAGTGGTTTTTGGATCAGTCCTTTCAAGCTGAAAACTCCCATTTCAGTGCATATTTTTCCTAAGTCATTCTATTTTTCCCCTTTCCACTTCAACTCTATCAAATACATCAGTCATGTAGTGTAGCATTAGCCCTTTGGCCACTCATGAGGGTCCTTGCAGGTAGTGAGTTAAAAAGGTAGAATCAAAGACTCGGGGTGTTAGGTGAAAAGTGGAAGCAGACATGATTATTGTGGATTTAGGGAGTGCCTTTATATCCTCCACCCAGCCCCCATTAGTCCATGATTGGCTGTTCTGGTCATGCACTCTGTCATCATTTGTCTCTGGGTGTCAGACAGGCTTTAGGGATAGCAAGTGTGGAAGCTACTTTACACATTCCTTTGCCACTGTGGGCTGCAAGTCAGGGCAGACTGACTCATTCATTCTATAATGTAGATATCAGTAAGTCCCTTCATTCTTAAGTACTTTTAGCCTCTGTCTCTGTCTCTGTTTCTGTCTCTCTCTCTCTCTCTCTCTCTCTCTCTCTGTCTCTCTCTCTGCATCTGTCTGTCTGTCTGTCTGTCTGTCTGTCTGTCTCTCTCTCTCTCTCTCTCTCTCTCTCTCTCTCTTCTGCTTTTATTTTATCAAGGTCTAAGGGGATGATTACCTCTTAAGATTTTATGCAGTAAAACCACATAGTGATCTGCACAAATTAAGTCAAAGTAAATTTGATAAGTTAAACGTTGTCAACTTGGATTTTTTTTCATTGTGTTCTTCCTCCTATGAAAGCTGAGTCTTTAAAACACTATGCAGTAAATTTCAAACAAAGCCAGTGATGTGACTTTGACCTAAGTAATAAGTAGCATCAGTTCTTCTCAAGAGAAGAGCAACTGTGGCAAGTCTCTCCTCTTCTAGTGCAAAACAAAGCAATGCAGTCTCAAGAGAGTAAATAAGAGAGAAAGACAATTGAACATTTTCAGAGATTAGCTGAAATAGATACTTGTACTGTCTTGTTAATAAAGTCTGTTTTGAACCTCCTGGTTTTCTGTTTCTCATACTCAGATGAATAGGACTAAGGAGGTAATGAGCTTCTATTTTTAAAATTTTAGCCATACTATAATTGACATACTATGCTATGTCACAATACACTGAACTATAACATAGTATACTATACTATCCTATATTATACTACATTACAATGTTATGATATACTATTCTCTAGCATGTTGGGCAGTACTATGCTACACATTTATGTATCTTAAGTGCATAGTTCATCTAATCCTATAAGACATATCAAACAACAAAACAAGCTATGTGAGGCACTTAGACTCTCCATGGTCAAGTTCGGCGCTGAGAGAAAAGCATGATCAGAGGACCAAGCTACTTGGACTGTCAGCCATAGAGAGGAGTGCCTGTAACCCTCACCACCAAAGTTGTGGAGAAGGGCTAGATAATACCTGCTTAGTAACACAACATTGGAACTCACAGAGGATATTGACTTGCAACTTATTTTTGAGTGCATAACAGGGACATTCAAGAAGGAATCTGAGTGTGATACAGGTGGACAGACTTGAGTAATTGTTACCAGCTTTGATTGGACCTAAGGCTGCCCTTCCACAACAGACTGTGAGGTCCCTGTGTCTGTGAGTTGATGTTGTAAGCCACTTTACCAACAGTGTTAGTATGCAGGACACTCTCTCTAACATCTTTCTCCCAACCTGGTAAGCAGGTTTATCTTTATACTAGCACAGAAAAGACTCAGACAGTCCATGCCCTGGTGGAATTGTCTCCGGATTCATCCTACAGCACTATCTCCTCACTCACCCCTGAGACCAAAAGACACCATGTTACTGTGATGCTTGACTATAACCCAGAAGAATGTCAGCCTTCACATGCACAGGGCTGCTTTTCTTCTATATTACCCAGTCTTAGACAACTATTATGGAAGAAATATTCATTTAGAAAATCCGTAATGAAATTACGGTTCAGTAAGAGGGAACATATCAGAATGCTAAGAGATCAAATCTTCAACTGCAAACACAAAGCAGAGAGGGCAAAACGGAAGTGGTTTAGTGAGACTTTAAGACACACAGAGTATAATTTTTATACTAGCAGAACCCCAATTCCTAAATTTCCTAAAACAGAGCCAACAAACAGGGCCTAAGAAATCAAACCCATGAGACATTGGGGGAAATCCTCATTGAAACCATCACAATGGTCTTGAACCACAAATGTACATAAAATATAAGCCTCTGAAGGTGATAGTATGGACCTCATTCTTACTCCAGTGCTCTGCAAGCTTTGGGGAGCTATATGCTCATATGTCCCATTCTTATGATGTTTGTTAGCATGGACATAGGAACCTAATTTTCCTCAAAGTAAGGTAGAGCCCAAATGTGCCTTGATTATTTCCAGGTAGTTCTGTGGTGAATGCTATAAAGCACCTTGCATGTTTGGGACAGATTTAGGATTGGGTTTCCATCTAGTCTGAAACAATGACATGACACAGAAGTACACTTGAAACAAACTGAGATTTAAGAAGTTAGCTACTCAATATAGTACTTGAAGTGCTAGCTAGAACAATAAGACAACAAAAAGAGATCAAGGGGATACAAACTGGTAAAGAAGAAATAAAGGTATCATTATTTGCAGATGATATGATAATATACATAACTGACCACAACACTTCTACCAGAGAACTTATCCAGATGATAAACAACTTCAGAAAATGGCTAGATATAAAATTAACTCAAGTAAATCAGTAGTCTTCCTTTATACAAATGATAAACAGTCTAAGAAAGAAATTAGAGAAACAACTCCCTTCACAATAGCCACAAATAATATAAAATATCTTGGGGTAACTCTAACCAAACAAGAGAGATCTGTATGACAACAAATTCAAGTCTCTCAAAAAAGAAATGGAAATTTTCAGAAAATGGAGAGATCTCCCATGCTCATGGATTGGCAAAATTAACATAGTAAAATGGCCGTCCTACCAAAGGCAATCTACAGATTTAATGCAATCCCCATCAAAATCCCAATGCAGTTCTTCAAAGACATGGAAATAGCAATTCTCAAATTCACCTAGAAAGGCAAAAAAGAACCAGAATACCAAAAATAATACTTAACAATAAAAGAATGGTTGGGGGGAATCAACATCCCTGACATCAAGCTTTACTACAGAGCAGTAGTGATTAAAAACTGCATGGTATTGGTACAGACACATTGATCAATGCAATATAATTGAAGACCCAGAAATAAAATCACACACTAATGGGCATTTGATCTTTGAAAATGAAGCCAAATGTATACAACGGAAAAAGGAAAGCACTTTCAACAAATAGTGCTGGTCTAACTAGCTGTCAATATGTAGAAAAATGAAAATAGAGCCACATTAGTCACCTTGCACAAAGCTCAAGTCCAAGTGGATCAAGGACCTCAACATAAAACCTGATACAATAACTCTAATAGAAGAGAAATTGGGAAAGAGCCTTGAACTCATTGGCACAGTGGGAAATTTCCTAATCAGAACTCCAATGGCTTATGCTCTAAGATCAAGAATCAATAAATGGGACCTGATAAAACTGGAAAGCTTCTGTAAGGCAAAAGACATAGCCAATAAGACAAATCTGCAACCTTCAGATTGAGAAAAATTCTTCAGTAACCCCAAATCCAATAGATGGCTAATATACAAAATATATAAAGAACTCAAGTAGCTAACCACAAAAAAAAAAAAAAAAAAAAAAAAAAAAAAAAAAAAAAAAAAAAAAAAAAAAAAAAAAAAAAAAAAAAAAAAAAAAAAAAAAAATCAAAAAAATGGGGCATAGATCTACTATGATAATTTACAACAGAGGAATCTTGAATGGCTGAGAAGCACTAAAAGAAATGTTCAAAGTCCTTAGTGATCAGAGAAATGCAAGTTAAAACAACCCTGAGATTCCAACTTAAACCAATCAGAATGTATAAGATTAAAACCTCAGTCAACAGCACTTGTTGGCAAGGATGAGGAGAAAGAGGAACACTTCTCCATTGCTGGTTAGATTACAAACTTGTACAACCACTCTGGAAATCAATCTGGAAGTTCCTCAGAAAATTGGAAATAGATCTACCTGAAGACACAGCAACACCACTCTTGTGAATATACCCAAAAGATGCCCCACCATGCCACAGGGGGACATGTTCCACTATGTTCATAGAGGCCTTGTTTGTGATAGCCAGAAGCTGGAAATAACCCAGATGCCCCACAACAGAAGAATGGATACAGAAAATGTGGTTCATTTACACAACGGAATACTACTGAGCTATTAAGAATGAGGACATTCTGAGTTTTGCAGGCAAATGCATAGAACTAGAAAATATCATCCTAAGTGAGGTAGCTTAGATCCAAAAGGACATGCAAGGTATATACTCATTAAAAAGTGGTTATTAGCCAAAAAAGAAAAAAGAAAAGTTCAGAATACTTAAGATACAATCCACAGAACTCAAAAAGGTCAACAAGCTGAAGGACCCAAATAAGGATGCCTCAGTCCCTCTTGGGAGGGAGAAATATATAATCACAAGTGGGGAGAGTGGGAGAGACCTGCTATGGAAAGGGGATGGAGGGGGCAGAGAGGGGTACATGATCAATATTGGGTGAGGGGAAAAAACTGAAATCCCTGAGAGCCAGCAGAAAGAATGAAAACAGGCAACCTCAGGAGGTAGGAAGTTGGGGGAACCCTCTAGAATGTACCACAGACCTAAGAGGTAAGAGACTCTCAGGAGAGGGACCTTAGATGTAATGCCCTATAATGGGTACAGGGAACTTATAGTGCCTACCTCCAGCAGAAAGTCAGAGTATCAAGTGAGAGATGGGGTTGCCAAACCACAGTCAAAATTCTGACACATAATTGTTCCTGTCTGAAATAACTGCTGAGATAGAAATGGAGAGGAGCCTGAGGGGGGAATAAAAAAGGCCCAGCAACAGGCCCAAAGTGAGATCCAGCTCTAGGGGATGTCCCAAGACTTGACAATATTTTGGAGGCTATGGAGTGCTCACAAAAAGGAACCTACCATGACTTCCCTGAGAGACCTAACAAGCAGCTGAAAAAGTCAGATGCAGATATTTGCACCCAACCAATTATCAGAAGCTGTTGACACCTACCCCTGTGGTTGAATTAGAGGAAAGCTAGAAGAAGCTGAGGAGGAGCATGACCCTGTAGGAAGACCAGCAGTCTTAATTAACCTGGCCCACAAGATCTCTCAGAACCTGGACCACCAACCAGGCAGCATACACCAGCTGATATGAGTCCCCCAACACATACAGAACAGAAGACTGCTGGGTCTGTGTTTAGTCTGAAAAGTTGCATCTAACCCTCAGGAGATTGGAGGCTTAAGATAGTTTAGAAGTCTGATGGAGTGGGTGGTGTGTGGTGGGGACATCCTCATGATACAGTGTACAGAGAGCAGGTATTGGATGTGGAACAGTCTGAGGGCAGACCGGGAGGGGAATAAAATCTGGAGTTTAAAATAAATAGATAGATAGATAGATAGATAGATAGATAGATAGATAGATAGATAGATAGATAGATAGATAAAGGAGAAGAAGAAGGAGAGGGAGAAGGAGGAGAAGGAGGAGAAGGAGGAGAAGGAGGAGAAGGAGGAGAAGGAGGAGAAGGAGGAGAAGGAGGAGAAGAAGGAGAAGAAGGAGAAGGAGAAGGTGAAGGAGAAGGAGAAGAAGGAGAAGAAGGAGAAGAAGGAGAAGTTGGAGAAGAAGGAGAAGGAGAAGAAGGAGAAGTTGGAGAAGGAGAAGGAGAAGGAGAAGCAGAAGCGCAAGCAGAAGCAGAAGCAGAAGCAGAAGCAGAAGAAGAAGAAGAAGAAGAAGAAGAAGAAGAAGAAGAAGAAGAAGAAGAAGAAGAAGAACAAGAACAAGAACAAGAACAAGAACAAGAACAAGAACAAGAACAAGAACAAGAACAAGAACAAGAACAAGAACAAGAACAAGAACAAGAACAAGAAGAACAAGAAGGTATCTAGAGCAGAAGTCTCAGAAGTGGTTCTACTTTAGAGAAAGTAAGTAGCTATCTTAGAATGGATGGAAGAACAAGCACAAAGTAAGTTCGTTTGCAAAGAGTAAAATGGACCCAAATCTTTGCAGGAAATATGTAATACTGCATACCAATGCCAAAAGTGATGAGAAACCCAGAGTGTTAGCCAATCATCAAATGTGGTAGTGGAACCTAATGAACAATAACTCATATAGGAAACTTCTGTATGGATGATTTAAAATATCTTTTTAAAAAAGATAATCCATGGAGTTTGAAAAAGAAGCTAAGACAGATCAGTAAATAGTTATATGTCACAGAGAGAAATGTATGACAATTATTCTTTAGGCTATATATGAGTGAATTCATGCCCTCTTTTTACTTAACAGGATAATCTCTAGCTCTACAAATGTTAATTTATGAGTAATAAAAATGTTGTCCTATTCATAGCAGCCTTATTCATAATAGCCAGAAGCTGGAAAGAACCCAGATGTCCCTCAACAGAGGAATGGATACAAAAAATTTGGTACATTTACACAATGGAGTACTACTCAGCTATTAGAAACAATGAATATATGAAATTCCTAGGCAAATGGATGGATCTGGAGGGTGTCATCCTGAGTGAGGTAACCCAACACAAAAGAACTCACATAACATGTACTCACTGATATGTGGATACTAGCCCAGAAGCCTAGACTACCCAGGATACAACTTACTAAACACATGATACTCAAGAAGAATGAAGTTCAAAATGTGGTCTCAGTGCCCCTTCCTAGAATCATGAACAAAGCACTCACTGAAGGAGTTAAAGAGATCATGTGTGAAGCTGAATCAAAAGGATGGACCAACCAGTGACAGCAGCTGCCAGGGATCCCTCCCATAATCAGCCACCAAAATAAACACTATAGCATATGCCAGCAAGATAATGCTGAAAGGGACCTGATATAGCNAAGAAGATGGCCTAGTTGGCCATCATTGGGAGGAGAGGCCCTTTGGTCATACAGACTCTATATGCCCCAGAACAGGGGAATGCCAGGGCCATTACGTGGGAAGGGGTGGGTAGGGGAGCAGGGCGGGGACGCGGGAGGGTAAGGGAAAATTTCTGGATAACATGTGAAATGTAAATGAAGAAAATATCTAATAAAGAGAAAAAAAAATGTTGTCCTAATAATGTAATATTTGACAACTGTTTATGTAGAACAGTATACCTAGATATGAACAAAAATGGAAATATAAATTCATCTTTCAACCCTGACTTGATCATTTCACCCCACAACATATATTTATGCATATGCAATAAATTGTACATTATAAATACATATCATTAGTACCATTCAATTAAAAATAGAGCTTCAGGAAAAAAATCAAAGTCTTACCACAGATATTTCCTTCTAAAACCTTAAAAAGTAATGCATATTTTCTTTAAAATAGCATCCTCATGGATTAATGTTATTTTGACTCACAGGAAGAAGAAAATAATAGAACCTAAAAATGTGTAAAAAGAAAAGACAGGAGAAAGAAATTTTTTTATGTTATCTGGAAAAACTGTGGAAGTTGGATGAAAAGCTGAAGTCAATTTAATCTAAATATAGCTTAAACAATGAGATAAAATCTATTTAAGTTTTCAAAGAAATTAGTGTTGCTAGATAAAATAAAAAACAGTGAATTTGTATTGAGAGTATTCCAGATGGCATTTTCAATCCCATGGGAATGTCAGCCTGTCTTCCTGAATTGCCTTTTGTCATTTCTGCAATAAATAATGAAATGAGCATGAAGCAACCCGTAATGTGTTTGCAAATTCAAATAATATCCCAAATGCAAACACCCTTTTGGTAGTTTGAGTTAGTTGTCACTGTATCACAATTAGAGTTTCAACTAGAAGTTTTGTTGATGAAAGTGCTTTTATATTTTTAGACTACTATGCAAAAAAAAAAAAATCACAAAAAGAGAAAGAGTGAAAGAACGTTGCTTGTTCAGACACAAAGGACAAAAATGTTTACAAAACCAATAAGACTTTTTAATTAAATCACCAGGATGTGGGGTGGGTAGAACTATTAGTCCTTAATCACAAAGAAAGAAAGAAATCACTGAGATTTGGGGATAAAGTTTCAAAATGTTTTAATTGCTGGAATGAATTAACTAGAACTTTATTCAATACTGGAAACAAGCTAAAATGATTCAACAATACAAAATATATTTGAAATAATCTCAGGGTGTATCTGATCGCCAATGTCAGTTGTCAACTTGCTTGAATCTTCAATCATCAAGAGGATGAGCCTCTGAACAAGCCTCTGAGAGCTAATTTAATTGGGTTAATTGATGTGATATGAAAAGCCCCATCAGGACAGTGGATGATGCCATCATCTGTGGAGCTCAGAGTTTAATAAAGGGAGAAAATGGGATGAACCTATCTATTCCTCACTCTCTACTTTCTGATACATAGTGTGACCAACTATTCATGTTCCTACTGTTTTGAAGCATCCCCACTGTATTAGAATGTGACTAGATTTATAAGTTGAAATCAACCCCTTTATCCCTTGAGTTACTTTTTTCTCAAGTAACAGCAATGAAAGATGAATTAAGATAGAATTTGGTACAAATAAGTAGAGATATAGCTGTAATAAACTTGACTGTGTGGTGCATAAATCATTGGAACTATATTGTGACTAGAATGTGAGGGAATTTTGCTCTTTGTAATAGAAAGGCTACTGAATAGTGGAGGCCAAGCCTACTAGCCAATCTGGTAGAATGTTGCAAGAAAATCAGAATAGGAAAAATGTGGACTACAGAAGCATGTTCCTGGGATTAGGGCTAAAAACAATGGCCTTGACTTAAAGATAACTCATATCATATTTTGGCCAAGAGTCTTTCTTTACTCTATCCATGTTTGAAACTCTGAATGATGATAAATTTAAAGATAATGAATTTGTTGGAAGAGTTTCATAGCAGTGTAATATACAGATTATATAGAAGAAACAGAGATAATTATATACTAATAAGATTTGTACCATGTAGGAAAACATCCTATGCTACACTGGGAGAATAGGGGAAATGTCTCAAGGGGAAAACTTATCCAGATCAGGCCCCACTTTATACTAGATGAAAAATTCATTTAAAAGTAGCAAGCCTAAACTTAAGGACTTCTCTGTCCCTAGAAAGCATTTGCCTAGTGAAACATTTTCCAGGATAAGTATACAAAGGCTAAAATAGATTCGGTCCAAGAAGAACAATCTATAACTCAAGCTGGCCTCAGTACAGGGCAATATCAAGTAGGAGCTAAACCACAAAGCAGAACATAGCTTCAAAAAAGAAAGGAGTTAATTTATATTCATATTCAGTCACTTTGCAGAAGTTGTTTATCAGGCTTATGCGTTCCCTGGTGGAATTTTGGGCTCACTTAAGTATACTATCATATCATCTGCAAATAGTGATATTTTGACCTTTTCCTTTTCCAATTTGTATCCCTTTGACTTCCTTTTTTTTTTAAATTTTGTCTAATACCTCTGGCTAGTACATTGATTACTATATTGAATAGCTAGGGAGATGTGTCTAGTCCCTGATTTTACTGGGATTGCTTCAAGTTTCTCTCCATTTAGTTTGACATTGGCTACTGGTTTGCTGTATATTGCTTTTACTATGTTTAGGTATGGACCTTAAATTCCTGATCTTTCCAAGCGTTGTTGGATTTTGTCAAATGCTTCTCAACATTTAAGGAAATGATCATTTTTTTTTCCTTTGAGTTTGTTTATATAGTGTATTAAGTTGATGGATTTCCATATATTAAAGCATCCCTGCAGCCCTCGGATGAAGCCCACTTGATCATGATGCATGATCATTTTGATGTATTCTTGGAATCTTTTCCGGAGAAATTTATTGAGTATTTTTGCATCGATATTCATAAAGGATATTGGTCTTTCTTTGTTGGTTCTTTGTGTGGTTTAGGAATAAGTGTAGTGGCTTCATAGAACAAATTGGGTAGTGTTCTTTCTGTTTCTATTTTGTGGTATAGTTTGAGGAGTATTGGTCTTTTTTGAAGATCTGACAGAATTCTGCACTAAACCCATCTGGTCCTGGGTTGGTTTTTGTTGTTGTTGTTGGGTTTTGTTGTTGTTGTTGTTGTTTTGGTTGGGAGACTATTAACGAGTGCTTCTATTTCTTTAGGGGTCATGGAACTGTTTAGATGGTTTACCTAATCCTGATTTAATTTTGGTATTTGGTATCTGTCTAGAAAGTTGTCTATTTCATCCAGATTTTCCAGTTTTGTTGAGTCTAGGCTTTTATTGTGTAGATGCTTTTGTCCTTCTTAGAACAGGGAACAAAATACCCAGGGGAGGAGCTACAGAGAAAGAGTGTGGAGCAGAGACTGAAGGAAAGGCCTTCCAGAGACTGCCCCACCTGGGGATCCAAGCCATATACAGTTACCAAACCCATACACTATTGTAGATGCCAAGAAGTGCTTGCTGACAGGAGCCTGATATAGCTTGTCTCCTGAGAGGCTCTGCCAGAACCTGACATATATAAAGGTGGATGTTTTCAGACACCATTGTAATGAGCACAGGGTCCCCAATGGAAGAGTTAAGAGAAAGGACCAAAGAAGTTGAAATGGTTTGCAGCCCCATAGGAGGAATAACAATATGAAAACCAACTAGTACCCCCAGAGCTCTCAAGGACTAAACCACCAACCAAAGAGTACACATGGAGAAACCCATGGCTCCAGGCACATATGTTGCAGAGGATGACCTTTTCAGACATCAATGAGAGGAGAGGAACTGGGTCCTGTGAAGACTCGGTGTGCAAAGTGAAGTGAATAAATAAATAAAATAAAGAAAAAATATTATCAGGAAAGTAGACAGTGCAAGTGACTCTGGAAACAACTAGAATATGCCATTCTAATAAGTTTTGTTTCCTTTTGAGCATTTCAGTTTCATATTACATTTCCAATACTTTAAAACTTGTTTATTGAGAAACAATGAGAACTATAAATTAGTACAAACCTTAAAAAAGCAGGAAGTCTTTCTAATTTAAATTTTTAAAGAAAATTTATATTTTGTTTATTAGTTTTCATGATATACAGTTTTTAGTCCTTTATAAATTTGGGATATTAGTCCTTTATCTGATATGTGGCTGGCAATTTTTTTTCCATTTTGTAGTCTGCCACTTTGTCTGAATGATTGTTTCCATTACTTTACATAAGCTTTCCACTTTGATGAAGTCCTCTTTATTTGTTTTTCACTAACAACATGTTAATGATGTTCTGTTCAGAATACCAACCAATTCAAAGCTATTCTTTACCTTCTCTTTTATCAGGTTCAGTGCATCTGGTTTTATGTTGAGGTCTTTTGTCAAGGACAAGCCTAGGTATGGAAAGGGGTTCTGAGAGCAGGGGTATCTGTGAGCAGTGTAAAAAAGCACCCAGATTCAAATTGTAGATCCAAGCTGACAACCTGTAGTCTGCTTGCTATTCTAAGATATCTCTCTCCATATCATATCCTGCTTGTTTTTTGTTTGTTTGTTTGTTTTGTTTGGTTTGTTTTGGTTTGTTTTGGTGTAGTGTGGTGTGTTGTGTGTGTGTGTTTGTGTGTGTGTGTGTGTGTGTGTGTGTGTGTGTGTGTGTGTGAAAGAGAGAGAAAGACAGAGAGAAAGAGAGAGAGAGATCCCCAAGCAATTTTCTCTTTTTATCTAAAAAAAATCTCTGGATAGCTCATCTCCTGCAGAGCTCAGATCCAGTTTTTTCTTTTGTGTCAATTTGGTCATCTAGTCCAGGTTTCCTTTTGATCTCGTGAGTGATCCCTGCCCTTTGATTCATAAGAGATAGCAAGAATACCTTTTTCTTAACATTGAAAAAGAATTCAGAAATCTGTCTGGCTTTGTTAAGCACATATGATAAGCTAGTTGGTTTGAACCCAGCCCTGAAATTTATACCTAATCTTGCTCTGTCCTAGCTGAACTTAAACTCAGGAACCTGCCTGCCTCTGTATCTTTCTGACCAACTGGCTCATAGTGTAGCTGCCTTTGTTCCTTTAGATTCATGAAGCCCCTCATAATTTATATTGCATCCTTATATTTTGCATAGTTGAGAAATTACACACACACACACACACACACACACACACATACACACACACACACACACAAACATGTATATAGTATTTAGAGTTCTTTTCTGAGTTGGTTTACCCTTTCAAAACTTTTTTATGCTGGTGAGACATGCAAATATGTTTATACAAAGTTACAGTCAATATATTTTAAGGCACATATTATATTTATCAATACTTATTTGAAGTTTTATTCATTCAGAGGGAATAATCATTATTATAACTATTGTAAGTTATCAAGATTATTTCCTAGATGAATTTCCATTTCATCATAATCTCCTAGATAACTATGTTCAAAGTTCTCAAGTATATTTTTTCAATAATCATGGCTCATGAATATTTTTAATTTTAGTGAAAGGGTTCTTTTTACTTTCCTTTTCAGTTATTCTTCTCATTAGTGGCAATTTTGTAAACTGGATAATTGCAAATATTAAACCAAGTAAAATAAACATATTTCTGACATACCAAATATCTGGCATTTAGATATAAATGTGGCTCAAGTGCAAATATTTTTAAAAATAGTTTGCTATTGTTCCCCTGTAAATCAAAAAAACAGGGCTATTTCCCAAGACTTTACAGCTAAAATAACTAATTACCTGATTGATTGAACAAACAAACATTCAAAAAGTACCTTGATTTAAAAATTTTTTGAAAATGGCTAAGAATATTTAATTAAACATATGTATAAATTTCTGTGTATCTGTCTTCCTGTTATCATTTAAAAATTGTTAAGACCATTGCTTTTTTTTCATTTTTAAAACATAGATTTGTTTTCATGCCAGAAAAAGCATGTTCATAAAATGTAAAAATGAAGATGCATATATTTAAATAATCTGTAGACTCAAACATGCAAAGGTAAATTGTAGATAACCTACAAATTTATTGAAAAATCAACCCATGCACTTCTTATTTTGTTTTGTTTTGTTTTGTTTTCCCCCTTTTTTCCAAGTTTTCCAAAGAGGATTTATTTTTTAACAAAATAAAATATAATAAAAATAATACAAAAATCATCACATTGAAGTCAGACAAGGCAAGCCAATAGAAGGAAAGAGCACCCACATAAGGTACAAGATTTAAAATTTTTTTATTTTTATTTTTATTTTTATTTTTTTTGAGACAGGGTTTCTCTGTATAGCCCTGGCTGTCCTGGAACTCACTTTGTAGACCAAGCTGGCCTCGAACTCAGAAATCTGCCTGCCTCGGCATCCTGTGTGCTGCTGGGATTAAAGGCATGTGCCACCACACCCAGCCTGATTTAAATTTTTTGAAGGGATACATAAGCAATGGTCATCAAAAGATATTATGTCTTGAACTCTAGTAGTGTATAGATTTTTCTCTACAGAAGCACAAATATGTTGCTAATTGAAATAACTAATGTTTACTGGACAGGTAATCTGCATAAGTAGTTGTCAAGTCTTTTCAGCATACATTAAAATATTTACATTTGGCCCTTTCTCTTTCTGAATCTTATCCTGGTATCATCCTTCCTTTCAAAGCAAGCTTAAAAAGTAGAGAGGAAAACCGATAGAAGGTGACTATCTTCAGGTTCAGGTGCAGGAAATGTGACACCAATATCCACATCTTGAACTAATGCTATAATGATGAGTCATGTGGAATTCACTTGAGTAGCTTATGTTGCACTGTTTTTTGAAAGGTACTAGTCTGTTCGTTCTTGTAGGAGTGTTTTATAGATGATTGACATCATAATTCTGTGAGTGAAGTACTCAATGAAGTCATCATACCTATCCAATTAACTGAAGAGACTTAACACTTAAGACAGTTTTCAATCTCTAGGAGGCCTGAAAGAAAGAAATTGGGGATGAATAGATGGACAGGGAAGGGGTAGGAAGGAGAAAATGTGATCTTCACTTACTATATTAGAGAACAAATTAATAAAAATTAATTTGTTTCCTGAAGAAGATATTTTGTTCCAAGATTAAAATATCAGCACCAACCAGACTTCTGCCTCCCATAAAAATGTAAGACTTGTTAGTATTCCTAATTTCATGACCATTTTAAAAGTTATCTCTTTATATATTACTATTTATTATATTTTATATATTATATATGTAAATATCCTATGTGTAAACACATACATTTTAGTGATTTACTTTCTGTAGACAATCTGAGTGATCTAAATAATATATTTATAATAAAATTTGCCAAATAGATAATGATTGCTATCATTATCCAAAATGCATCTTTATTCAAGTGCACCAAATGAAAAACGCTCAAAAAACACAATAAGTGAGATAACAGAATGTGGTGGTTTGGATATGTTTGACTCAAGGAGTAGCACTATTTGGAGGTATGGCTTTGTTGGAGTAATTGCGGTCTTAGTGGAGTAAGTGTGTCACTGTGAAGATGGCCTTTGAAGCTGTGTCTAGTGTGGAAAAGTAGGTATTTTTCAAGCAACCAACAGATGAAGATGTAGAATCCTCAGCTCTTCTTGTACCATGCCTGTCTGGATGCTATCTTCCTCCTGCCTTGATAATAATAGACTGAACCTCTGAACCTATAAACCAGTTCCAATTAAATGTTGTCCTTATAATATAAGACTTGCTTTGGTCATGGTGTCTGTTCACAGCAGTAAAACCCTAACTAAGACATAGGCTACCTTCTTTTTTGCTTAGTAACTTACTGTAAAGAAAGTCTATTATGATAAGAAAAATAATTGCTTAAATGAAGTTCCCAAGCATATAATTTATTTAAATAACAATATAAATGCACATATATAATACAGCTGTATGTATTAATACCTCTTTTACTTGATGTAAAACTGATCTTACGAAAAGACCCAGTTAGTCCCATTTTTATCAAGAAAACCACAAAGGTATGTTGATTTTTCCATCCTTGAAGAAATTGAGAGCTTATTTAACAATTTCCATCTTGTTTTACAGTTATTCATTACTATAAATTGTGGGTCTACTGTCTGAATCCAAGCCCCTAACTATCTCAGTAAAATTCTATATGGACTTTAAGAAGTGACACACTGATTGGGTAGTCTGACAATATTGTTGGTGTATCCACTTTTTAAACATCCTGGAATAAGAATCTTTTCAAGAATTTGGCCCTAAAAAATTATTTGGTATATATATATATATATATATATATATATATATTCTATTCAATTATGAGATCTATAATATAGGATATTTTAAAGGTTGACCAAAGTTTATCAAAAGAATTTATCCCTGGAAGATGCTCAACTATAGATATGATTTATATAAATACAAGATTTGAAGTTATTTTTGTTAATCAGAAGTTTTGACAATATAGACACTTCTCTTCTACCACATACATTGTAACTACTACAGATGTTTATTATATCATTGTAATTAAACATAATCTGAGCCTAATGGACTTGTGAAATCAACAATATATTAATTTGGAACTACTCAAATATAAAATTGTAAAATTTTTACTTTATTGTGTACTTTTTAAAGTCTTAATTGATAGGTGCTACTATTGGTACTTAAGGGTTTTTTGCACAAAATATTGCATGGGGAATCAATTCTAAGGTTGATTGACAATTTTGAATATGTGATATTGTTATAAATTCATATATCTGTCTCATGTTCATACTATTTCCTCATGTGCCCTGAGTCTGGAAATGATTACACACACTATCTTTGAACTCTACATTCTGCTAAGAAGTCAAAGACATTTTGAAGTATCATGTACTTGGCTGTGTTTCTGTTGCTATTCATTTAAAAATACATAGTTTTTAAAAATCATTTCATATATTCCTAATGACATAAATATAACCTACTCAGTTTGTATAATCTTAGTTATATGTGTATGTTTTGATTCTCTTTGTAATTTTGAGGCCTCCTGGGTTTTCCCTGTCCATGTTAACATGTATTTGCTTTTAGCCTTTTTAAGCCCATGTTTAGGCATTCATGTTCCAATGGATGTATATGTATATATATATATATATATATATATATATATATATATATATATATATATATATATATATATATATATATAAAATCTGGAATGTAAGGCCCAGAGATCATTGCATAAAACTGGATGGAAAAATTACAAGAGCCAGAAAATCAGGGAGTTTGCTGTGAGATTGTGACTCACAATAATATCAGAAGCTACATAAAGTCTCATCATCATAATATATATTGCATATCATTGAACTTATTGCTTCTCTTTTCTATTTTTTTTCTATTGAAAGTTAACGTTATTTGAACAAATGCAAAAAGTATACACTTTAATGTATATAATATTATTTTATTGTATCTATATAATGTAAGTTGGTTTCACTTCAGATTGGTGGAATATATAAATATATATATATATATATATATATATATGATATTGGTGGAATATATATATATATATATATATATATATATATATATATATATGATATTGGTGGAATATATATATATATATATATATATATATATATATATATATGATAAACTCAAAATCCTTTCTTCTACCTATATGAAACACAATTGCTGTATAATTTTGCCATATTATTCAATAGCAAACTTGAATTTCTTATGCGTCATTAGCTATATTTTTAATCTCCATTGGTTATATTTTCCAGATGAAAGAGTAATAAAATAAAATAGTGTATTGCAAATTTGAGTGTATGTAAGTACCACATATGTGTGTTTGTACCATACATAATACTTGAAAAAGCATAAGGATCAGAATTCTTTTTGTACTGGGAATTGTTTTCTTGTCCATGGAAAAAGGTGACAAAAATAAGTATATTATTGAGTCAGAGGACATTTCACTGTCTAATATCCCGCTTAAGCATGATTTGACTTTACTCTAACTTGAGGTTAAAAACAAATAGTAATTTGAAATATTTCATAGGGTTATAAAAAAAACTTGGATATATAAATAAGGACTACAAATGTCAGTCTGGATTACAAACATATGTCACAGAAGTCTCTTGTCTCTAATCAATTACTTACCTAAACCGCTTAGGTTTGTCACAACAGTGGATCCCTGGCCTTACATAGGTCTCCACATACTGTCAGTTGAATTCACATTCACTGTGGCTCTATCACCTAAATCAATATTTGTCTTAACTCCTTAGCCCACCTTAGCTTGGTAAAGTTATATGTACCATTCAGTCAAGGTACTACTAGAAAGTCATCAAATAATGGTTTTATTGCTGTTATTGTTTGATCAGTTATTTTTTTTTCAACATAAAAAAATAGCAATGACAACAATTGGAGTTCTTATAATAAGAAATTGCTATTTTACACATGTGTTTATATCAGATAAAACTATGCATGTATAAATTTATAGTTATGCAATGTAATATCCAGATAAATTGACTATGATTCAGACACAAAAATATACTCTACCAATTTTATCCAAGGGCAGAAAGCTAAAATTACATATAAACTATCAGATAAAGCTTTTTATTCCTTAAAGCAACAATATCATTCTAGTTTTGAAGCATGAACAGAGAAAGAAAAATTCATACACAGAGACTGTTGATAGCTATATAGTTTTTTCATAGCACAATAGATTAATTACTTAGTTCATATTACAAAGACAGTTGGAATAAATTTCTGGCTGAACTATGCATACAATAAATAGAGAATATATTAAGCAGTCACTGGTATGTGTCTACAAGTCATTGTGTGCTAGAACAGTTTATACTAGCTGGCTTAGCAGATACACATAGAAGATATATAGCCTAGCTTTAATATTTTGTTTTACTACCTCTAGTCTTGCGCATACCAACCATCTTTCCTCAGCTTTAGGCTGAGTTTAACCAATTCTATATCATGACTTCATGATTCTGTTCCAGGGTAAGTAAAATAGGAAGGAGGGGAGCAGCTAATGCATTTGTATCTCAATATTAAACTCTTAGTTTTTTATAAAAATTATAATATGGCCAGGCATTGGTGGTGCACATCTTTATTCTTAGCATTTGGGAGGCAGAGGCAGGCAGATTTCTGAGTTCAAGGCCAGTCTGGTCTACAGAGTGAGTTCCAGGACAGCCAGGGCTACACAGAGAAACCCCGCCTCGAAAAAAAAATCATAAAATTTTTTTTAAAAGGAGGCCAATATTATAAGGATGTATTTGGGTGTTTCATGGACAATAAAACAACTATACAAAGTAGACATGTAATATATGTTACCTACAAAATTAAAACTTCTAGAAAGAGCATAGAAAAGACTCTCAAGTTCAGAACTGAAAAGAGGTATCAAATTGATAAGCAGAATTTCCAAGGAACAGTGACAAAAGAGATGGCAAAATGCTGTCTTTGGAGTGAGTTTTCTCATAAGGGACACATTTTAACTTCCTACTCTCATCAGAGAAGAACGTTTCTGAGACATATTAGCATCCTCAAACATACATGTAAATTTAGTAAGGGTGAGGGATATATGACATCTGCAAACTTAAAGTTAGGAATTGATATTTGGTACATGTGTTTCAATCATTCATGCTTAATATGTTACTTTTATTTTCATTTAAACTTTTTAAAGGAAGTACACTATGGTACTGCGTGACACTTGTACACTTGGCACCACCAGAGAAACATAAGTTCCATTTATTTACCTGTTCAATAATTTGGTTTCTAATTATAAAGTCAAGTCTAAAATGCATAAGAAATTTCTTTATTATTATTATTATTATTATTATTATTATTATTATTATTATTATTGTTATTATTATTAGATATTTTCTTATTTTACATTTCAAATACTATCCTGAAAGTTCCCTCTACCCTCCCCCCACCCGGCCCCCCTACCCATTCACTCCCACTTCTTGGCCCTGGCATTCCCCTGTACTGGGGCATATAAAGTTTGCAAGACCAAGGGGCCTCTCTTCCCAATGATAGGCCATCTTCTGCTACATATGCAGCTAGAAACACAAGCTCTGGGGGTTCTGGTTAGTTCATTTTGTTGTTCCTCTTATAGGGTTGCAGTCCCCTTCAGCTCCTTGGGTACTTTCTCTAGCTTCTCCATTGGGGGTCCTGTGTTCCATCCTATAGATGACTGTGAGCATCTACTTCTGTATTTGCCAGGCACTGGCATAGCCTCATACAAGACAGTTATATCAGGGTCCCTTCAGCAAACTCTTGCTGACCTATCCAATAGTGTCTGGGTTTGGTGACTGATTATGGGATGGATCCCCAGGTAGGGTAGTCTCTGGATAGTCCATCCTTTCGTTTTTAGCTCCAAACTTTGTCTCTGTAACTAATTTCATAGGTATTTTGTTCCCTATTCTAAGGAGGAATGAAGTGTCCACACACTGGTCTTCCTTCTTCTTGATTTTCTTGTGTTTTGCAAATTGTATCTTGGGTATTCTAAGATTCTTTGCTAATATCCGCTTATCAGTTAGTGCATATCTAGGAATTTCTTAGTAAGCCCTTTCACTATAGCTTTATAGTGATACATGGTTCTTCCCTTGTAGAATTTTCCACTGGATCTCCATAGTAAATTTCACTCAACCAGAACACAGACTGCCTTTCAAGGCCCAACAAGTACCCATATGTGACAAGAATGTATTTTCATGTAGTACCTAATAGAAGTTGTTTAATGCTCTGACCTTTTATGTCTGTCCTGTCACCTAGCACAGTGACTCAATCTATCTTGAATAATTTTGATTTAGATCTAGGTCCTTTCAGGAAAATCAAGCTATAGTTGGAATAGGAACTCATTATAGGAAAATAGAGAGAAGCTATAAGTATGAAGCCTTTTTTAATATTACTTAGTGAAACTGTGATAATATTGTTGTAAACTAGCTGACGGTTGGTCAGCAAGACAGGTATGAAAGGGCTTATTAAAGATTTGAAGGACACAGTTTCTGTGGACATGCACAAGCAGTTGCTGCTGGGTGAATGTCATAGTTCCATAGGCAATGCTGAGTGAAGATACCAGACAATGAATACAATTTACCCTGTTTTAAAAATGCTCTGTCAGAACCTGACAAAAACAGAGGTGGATGCTCGAAGCCAACCATGGAACTGAGCATGGGTTCCCAAATGGAGGAGTTAAGGAAAAAATTGAATGAGCTAAAGGGGTTTTCAACCCCATAGGAGGAATAACAATATGAACCAAGCAGACACCCCAGAGCTACCAGGGTCTAATCTTCCAACCAAAGAGTATACATCAAGCCACCCATGGCTCCAGTAGCATGTGTAGCAGAGGATGGCCTTGTTAGACATTAATGGGAGAAGAGGCCCTTGGTAATGTGAAGCCTCCATGCCCCAGTATAGGGGATTGCCAGCATGGGGAAGAAGGAGTATGTCAGTAGGTGGGGGAACACGAACATAGAAGGGGAAGGTGGATGGGATAGGGGAATTTTGGAGGGGAGACTAGGAAAGGGGATACCATTTAAAATGTAAATAAAGAAAATATCTAATATAAAAAAAGAGAAAAATATTAAAAATATATTTTGTTGATTTAGTGACTTCCAAGTTAATAAAGTATTAACAGTGTTTTATGGAATTTCAAACAATTATTATTAAACTCAGAAATAATTGGAGTTTGCATAGGAGAAAGGTTAAATAACTAGTTTACTTAGAAGCTTTTTCAGAGAAGGATAAGGATATTCAGATATATCTATGTAATAAGATATAAGTCAGAGAAAATGTAAATAATTAATTTGTTGACATTTTTGTGGCCAGTCTTTTGTGTAGCTATAATTTAGTGTTTGATATTAGGGGCCATTACTGTTTTTGCTGTTGTCTCTTCCTCCTCTTGCCCCTCCTCCTGCTCCTCCTTCTCTTCTTCATGACTACCATTTCCCATTAACCTGATGAGCTGGTACACTTTTAAGGCTTACAAGATCCTATTATCACAGGCTTGGTTTGGTCCTGGCAGTGTTTCTTTCTAGTCTTGTAACTTTAAAAGTGCCTAGTGTCCATCACACAGTAAATAGTTAATTATTAATTTACCTATCTTTCACATCCAATATATATCCTTACATTTATTATATCCTATTCATCTGCATATCCCTAATGCTAACAAGTTTACATGAATTCCCTACTGGCTACCTAACATTTGGACGCAGAAGTAAATAACTATCTGTGTAAGATTTTAATATATATAATTTAAAACTTTCTTCCATTTTCTACTAAGTTATAGGATAAAATCTTCCACAACATGTGGAGTGAAATTGAAAATGGACCTACATTTTTCTACCAGATCATAATTTATGATATAATAATGGGGATTGAGTAATTATCCTTTCAGCTTAATTATATCTCTCTTCACTATGCTATTGAATTCATTTCCTAAATTTAATTCACCATTACTTGCCCAACCTATTGCAATCTTGTCATTTCCATCCGCAGTGTGTTCTCTGAAACAGAATAAATCTGTTTAGAAGGATGTATTATAATTTCCAATTGTCATAGTTCCATTCATTTATTCTACATATCCAACAGGCATTGCCTTCTATATTTTGACAGCTTCAGTTCCACTGAAATATTCATAATGTTCCCAGCCTCAAGCAGTATATTCTTTAGAAGCTTCTGTAAATCCAGAATGCATCAAGAGGATAAGGCATTTCAAGTTATTTCAACTACTTTGCATTGAACAAAAAACACCGTTTATCAAATTAAAGGGAGGCTGTCAGAGGCAAAAGAGAGCAATGGGGTTCTCTGAAGAAAAAATAACTAATATGTCATCTATAGAATAACATTTTATGAAACTTTCATTCTTATATTTTTTCAAGAAGGGAATGAAATATAGCTATTTTTTGAAGTCCATGAGAACTATATTAACCTTCTAATTTACTTAATTTCCTCCAAAATAAATTCATCTTGGCTCTTCTGATTGTATTTTATTTGATATGTTGGGCATTTTTTGATGCTTAAGGCATGAAAGGTAGACAGCACATTTCTCAACACACATGCAGTCAATAAAAAAATCAGTTAATTCAAAGCATACGTCTTTTCCACATTCCAAGGACATAATGCATTTTTATTGCTGTTTTTGGAAGTCATCTGTACATCTTTCTATTTATAAGAATATGTGTCTTTATAAAGATGTAAAAAGCCATTTATATCAAGTAAATTAAGCAGCTGAAATTTTACAGTATTCTCAAATAACAAGTAATTCTGTCTCAAGTCCATTGCTCCTCTAGAAGAATGTAAAATATCCCTGGCAAACAATAATTTATTATTTAAAGAGGCAGTAGTTTTGAATATACCATAATTTGCTTATGTTTTTGGTATTTAATCCCCACAAGATAGCATTTTGTGTTCATCCGATAAAGCATATACCCTCTGTGTGTGTCCCCACAGGAAGAAAGCTGATTTTAGCCGACTAAATTTTTTATACCAATCTGCAAAGGCAGCTCTTCCTCTTCAGTAGGAGATGGGTATGCTGACATTGCCTGAATGTCAGCTTTGGTATATAATTCTCTTTAGTATATAAGTTGAAAGTCATCTTTTCCCTATAGATATGCTGCTTTAATCTTTCGTTAATATTTATAAGCCTTAGAAAGAGAGTTCACTACAGAATTCTCTGCTTACAGGATTATGCTTAAATGAAATAGATTCATGCACAATTGAGCTTTCCTATTTGCCTACTCCATTTCACTTTTAAAGGTTTTTTTTTTTTTATGTGTATGAGTGTTTTGTGTACATGCATATATGTGTACCTAGGGCATGCATGGTACTAGAAGATTAGACGAGAGTGTCAGATCCCCAGAAACTAGAATTAGGTACTGTTGTAAACCACCACATGGGAACTGAGGACTGAGGTTGGGTCCTCTACAAGAGCACTAATTGCTCTTACCTGAGATACTGTTCTAGTTTCTTTCTCCTTTTATTTCACATTTTACATAAAACAAGATATTCTCCTACAATCTACCATTGTACCCCAATCCTATTTCATTTTTTAATTCAATTAAGGTCTACAAAAGGAAGAGAATTAAATTTGAATACTTGTTCATAACACAAATATAAACTACACTTTGAAATAAACTATAACCTTTTAACTACAGTAACAGATTGGACCATATTCATAAAACTTCCTTGGGAGCTTGATAAATATTACTTTTTAGCCCTAGCCCTAGACACATTGGACAATATATTTAATATAATGAAGCTGGAAATTTTTAGACAAACTTGAAGGTAATTTTCTCCATGCTAACATTTTAAAACATGGAGTATAATGTTTTTAAATAATTCAGCTGACAGTAGACAAAACATAAGGATAATGTTTGATGAATATTAGAAATAAAGTAGTCACACAGTCACACTGAATACTGAAAGAAAATAAAAATTTGCTAAAATTATTGGTTCATTTATTGAGGGCATATGCATGTACCAAATTTTAGGGTACGACACCTGAAGTCTAATATAAAGTAGAAAGTGTAACCAGTCCTACCCAAGCACATGAAATGTTTAGAATTCTCCTTCATCTAAAAAAATTCTCACACACACACAAAAGCAAACATCGATGTACAAAATAATTTCACATCATAACAAGAGAATTTTTTATGGAAGGAAGGATAGGATGGTGCAGGAGAAACTAGGATGAAAGGAAGGAGAGAAAACTATGGTTGGGATGTAAAAAAGTTTTTCGAAAATAATAAATAAGAATACTGTAATAGATTATAAGAAATAGCATAAACTGATAGAAATGATTTATTGACTTTGCATAATGAAAAATTTTACCCATTTAATTTTTGAAAGTCATTCAAACCAAAATTTCTTATTTAAAAAAAAATGTGTTTTTTTCTAGGACTGTGCAACTTTGCAACATTGTGTCTCTAAATTAAATTTAAAAGAAAGTTAAAGTTAAAACTTAATGGTAGACTGCTGTGTAACATCTTGAAGACCTAGGAATAAGGCATGGCTCCTTGGATGTGGATTGCGAGTTTGTATAACCACTCTGGAAGTCAGTCTGGCGTTTTCTCAGAAAATCAGACATAGTACTACCAGAGGATCCAGCAATACTTCTCCTGGGCATATACCCAGAAGATGTTCCAACAGGTAAAAAAGACATATGCTGCACTATGTTCATAGCAGCCTTACTTATAATAGCCATATGTCCCTCAACAGAGGAATGGATACAGAAAATGTGGTACATTTACACAATGTTGTACTATTCTGCTATTTTAAAAAATGAATTTATGAAATTCTTGGGCAAATGGATGTATCTCGAGGACATAATTCTTAGTGAGGTAACCCAATCACAAAAGAAGTCATTAGATATACAATCACTGATAAGTGGATATTAGCCCAGAAACTTAGAATATCCAAGATACAATTTGCAAAACACAAGAACATCAAGAAGGAAGACCAGCGTGTGGATACTTCATTCCTCCTTTGAATAGGAAACAAAATACCCATGAAAGGAGTTACAGAGACAAAGTTTGGAGCTAAGACGAAAGGATGGACTATCCAGAGACTACCCCACCAGGGGATCCATCCCATATCAGTCACCAAACTTAGACACTATTGCATAGGACAGCAAGAGTTTGCTGAAGGGACCCTGATATAGCTGTCTCATATGAGGCTATGCCAGTGCCTGGCAAATACAGAAGTGGATGCTCACAGTTATCTATATGATGCAACACAGGGCCCACAATGGAGAAGCTAGAGATAGAACCCCAGGAGCTGAAGTGGTCTGCAACCCTATAAGAGGAACAACGATATGAACTAACCAGTACCCCAGTGCTCATATCTCTAGCTGAATATGTAGCAGAAGATGGCCTAGTCGACCATCATTGGGAAGAGAGGCCCCTTGGTATTGCAAACTTTATATACCCCAATACAGGAGAACACCAGGGCCAAGAAGTGGGAGTGGGTGGGCAGGAGAGCAGGGCGGGGAAAGGGGAGAGGGAACTTTCGGGATAGCATTTGAAATGTAAATTAAGAAAATATCTAATAAAAAAATGTAAAAAAAAAAAAAACTTAAAAAAAAATACTTCAACACAGAAAATGGGTGGTTATTCCCATGGTGTTCAGGAACTGTTGCACCCATGAACTGTAGCTTTTAGAATTTATAGCTGGGCAAGAGTGATGATTGTTTTTACCAGTGATAGCAGATTTCAGAACTAAAAATTAACCAATAGGAGAAGCATCTGGGTTTATTTCTCCCACTACTATGTGTCAATTATGTAGTATCCTTAACAATAGGATCTTTTGGTTAGGTTCTGGAGGAAAATCAACAGCCCTGGCAATAGCACATAGAGGATTTTTGTATCTCACTTAACCTCAGAGTTATCTTTTCAGCCATGTATTATTATTTTGTGTTATATTTATATATTTATACATTCACATATGGAGATTATATGAGTTGGGGGCCATGTGCTGGGAGGCAGTCTTCTGCTGTGTTACAAGCTGAAGTGGAACTCAGAGTTGGATGGTTCCTGTCCTTATAATCTAACTATTTGTGCTTTAATAAGTCCTGGTTTCTTTCTCTGTAACTCTTACTACTATGCAAGCCAGTGTATTCTACCTTATTTGTTATTTGTCTACTCATGAGGATATCATATGTGTGTGTGTGTTTGTGTGTGTGTGTGTGTGTGTGTGTGTGTGTGTGTGTTTGTATGTGTGTGTTTGTGTGTGTGTGTGTGTGTGTGTGTTGGTGGTGTTATGTGTGTGTGAGTGTGTGTGTGTGTGTGTGTGTGTGTATAATTTAATATACTACAATAAACTCACATCTTAAAATTCATTTCCCTTCTAGCTAAATCCTCAAAGCATTGGACATTATTGACCTGAATAGAATTTATGTTTGTGAATATTTCTGCTTTTCAATAGTGTAAGATGCATGGCAAATAGATAATTTTTCAATACAAGACAATATTTTTTGTGCAAGAGCATATGTTTTTTTTATTAATATATTTATTTATTCACTTTACATCCCAATTGCAGGCCTACTCCCTCCTCTCTTGTCAGGGGAGTCACCCCACTACCTGTACCAACCCTCCCTGACAGACTAGAGTCTTAAACTTAAGTCTTTGAAGCACAATAGAAAATATGTATCACAGGCTAAAAAAAGGAAGAGTTCTTAAATATGTGACCTTATCATCATGGATAACAAGAACATATAAGGTAGAGTACACTAGATTACACTTAATAATCTCTGAGGATATTATTGTGTACTTTAGGTTTGAAAATATGTAGGAGAAAATATTTTTCAACAGAAATATATCTGTTGGAAAGTGTTTTAAATTGGCACTGTTTGCCATATGTATAAGTATGACTATGTATATGATTATATGTATGTATATATACATACATGTGCATATATACATGTATATATGTGGCAAATTATCACATATATAAAGAGATCATAATAAATGAAACAATGTCACCTTTATAATTTAGGTGCATATTCCTGTTCTCAGCCTTGAACAATTGAAAATTATGTACATGGACTTGCTGAACCATATACACTATTTTTTCTTTGATTCACTAGTGAAACCATATGTAATCCTCACTCATGAAGAACATAGATAGCTGGAATCCACTTCTCAAGATATTTGTTTGGTGGTCTTAATTTTAAAATGAATTTATGAATATAAAAGCACAAAATTAACATCATATTATGTTTTCATTATTTGATACATGAAATTTTAATTCTTTTGAGTATTCTAACTTAATTAAAAAAACAAATATTACATAAGAAAAATGAAGGGTTTTTTGTTTTGTTGTTGTTGTTGTTGTTGTTTTTCTAGGTAGGGTTTCTCTGTATAGCCCTGGCTGTCCTGGAACTCACTCTGTAGACCAGGCTGGCCTTGAACTCAGAAATCCACCTACCTCTCCCTCCCAAGTGCTGGGATTAAAGTCATGCACCACCACTGCCCAGGGAAGTATTTTTATCCAGGTGCCTCCAATATATCAAAACTAAGTTGATCCTTCATCAAATCAATTAACTTCTGAGAAATTAAATTGAAAATGCCACAATCAAGTAGAAGTTTAACTCATAAAATAAAGGTCAAGCTTTTCAAGAAATAATCTTTTCTGAATTTTAACTATGAATAACATAAAATTGTTTCAATAGTAAAATGAAATTGTGTTATGCTTGTGAGTAAAATATAGAAATATATAAACATTGGAGAAAGTATTATCTAAATTCAGGGGCAAAGATATATTTTTACATTAACACTTATAACCATATAGTTGGTTTACACAAAAGGTGAAATCATCTCCATGCAGGTAAAATCTATTTTATTTGTTTGTTTGTATGTTTTTTTCAGTTTTTCAAAACAGTATTCGTCTGTGTAGCCTTGGCAGTCCATGAAACTCACTCTGTATGTAGGCTGGTCTATCTGTGAACTCAGAGGGCTGCCTGCCCCTGCTTCTGCTTCTTTGCTTCCAGAGTGCTGGGATTAAAGTTATGCACTACCACTACCCAGACACAACTGTTATTCATTTTCTTTTTCTTTTTCTTTTTTTTTTTGTTTTGTTTTGTTTTGTTTTTTTGTTGTTGTTGTTTTTTTTTTTTTTTTTAGACAGTGTGTCTCTGTATAGCCCTGGCTGTCCTGGAACTCACTTTGTAGACCAAGCTGGCCTTGAACTCATAAATATGCATGCCTCTGCCTCCTGAGTGCTGGGATTAAAGGCATGTGCCACCACGCCCGGCTGACAACTGTTATTCTTGATAGCTATACTTTGCCCCCAGCACTCAGGAGGCAGAGGCAGGCAGATTTCTGAGTTCGAGGCCAGCCTGGTCTATAAAGTGAGTTCCAGGACAGCCAGGGCTAGACAGAGAAAACCTCTCTTGAAAAACTAATATTAGTAATATATATTAATAGCATATAATATTATATATAATTATTGTAGGTGCATATATTTTGAGAATATTCACAAAAATATCATGCTTTTACCAAATTATGGAATGAAACAATTTACCTTTCATATTTTTATATCTGTGTTTTTCATAATAGTTTGTTTTGGTTGTGGTTTTACTAGAAATTTAAAACAGTCTCCATTCGGAGAATAGCTAGTTGAGAATTCTTGGTGAGTACTCTACCAGTTATACCAGTGAGCTATATAGCTCTATGCTCATTGTTTTTTTACTTTTAAGTAAATTCCTTGTTTTAATTTCATAGTTCAATTTCAGCAAATCTTAGTCTATGTACTTTAATACAAGAATTATGGAAACTAAAATTCATAACGTTTTCACTGAAAGCAAAAGTTTCTCCAATCTATGGTTTAATAAAATAGGAGAAAGACCCAACACATCTCCAATAAATAGAAAGCTGGTGTCATAATGGCAAGGATAAAATATTAATGCATATGAGTATACTTTTACTAATATATGTTATATTTTATTGATTTGTGGTAAAGTGGATAAACTGTAAAACATACTTTGTGAAATTTTACTATTCTGTGTTATTACTAACAATGCTGTATAAATATCACTCCAACTTTATTATCAATTATAAAGATGCTATTCTCAATAGACACCTTATTACCACCCTTCTACCTAATTTCTGGCAACTCTAAAATGTTTTTTATTGCCCAAGGTCTTCCCTTTCTTTATTTCATATATGCTCATAGAATATGTAATGTTTATTTCTTGATTTTTTTCTTTAGAACTGAATTTGCAATGCTTTTATATGTTATAGTACATATCCATCATTGTTTTATTACTGAATAATAGACTTCATGAGTTTTCTTGATAAAATGTATCCATTCATCAGCTGATGACAATTTAGGTTGTTTTCAAGTTATACCTATAATGAAGAATTGGATATGAAACTTTGTGCAAGAGAGTCATAGTCTTTCTATTTTAGTGTCAACAAGTGAATGGCGACAATTGTTCAAGTAAAAAGATACAGAGAAAGGTTTTAGTGCTATAAAAGTGCATGAGACATTCACATTCAATTTGGAAGAATCTAAGGAGACTTCAAGAAGAAAGTTAATTACATGCTTGAACGTAAGGGAGAATGCATGTTGGTGAATTTCAGGTGAAAAGGCTGGATCGTGTTTCTGCTCTGTAGCCCATTGCACTCCAACTTGTAAGGTACAAAGAAGGGAGGTTTTAGAAAAAACAATATTAGTGTAAGCAAAGACTGTGTAAAGATCCCAGAATATAAAAAGTGCTGGTGCTGTCTAGGACAAACTCACAGAAACATAAACCTATGTAAAAAGAACCACTCGCTGCATTCACTTCAGAAGTATAAAGCTTGCAAAGGAGCTACTAGGAATACAACAGTGAGACCAAACACATGCCTGTCTCCAATCCACTATAAAATGCCACAACAGGTGCAGGTAACAAGAACACAAACAGAAAAGTCATTTCTCCATAAACAGATACACTGTAAACATTGTCACAGAGAAGGAATAGAGGGCAAAGAAAATAGAAATTGAAAAAACTTGTTCAAACTCCCAACATATTTTCAATTCCTCTCTGAATTCTACTTCTGACTATTTTTATGGTAAAATAATTTTATTATCATGAAACTTAGGAAAAAGACAGATTGTGTATAAGGAAAAATTAAATCCACAAATATTCTTAGCATAGAAGGGTCTGGTGGACACAGTCATGCATCTAACCGTGAAGCTACTGGCAGTGGATAGCTGTTGGAAGACGGAGATTTAGTTTTCTTTAAAGGTGTGACTCCATCTGGGTTGATCACACTCTAATGAAATATCATCCTTCCAATTGTATAGGATAGCACATATTGACTTGAGGGTCTAATAATCAAGGTTGTGAGACACAAAGTTGAGGTGATGTACAATGAGGTAGACCTGGGAGAAATGCAATTAGAATACAGTTTATAACATTCTCAAAGAGGTAACTAAAACATAAAAAAAAATATAGTACTAAGAAAATAGTAATAAATTGACAATCTATACGCTTATTCGACATTGACTAGACACCATATTAGTAATAAATTGGTAACTAAAACATAAAAAATAGATATAGTACTAAGAAAATAGTAATAAATTGACAATCTATACACTTATTCGACATTGACTAGACACCATATTAGTAATAAATTGAGAGTGTAAACTCTCAATGTTGTTATTCAAATTGCACTAGACAGCCTATCCAACATGCTGAAATATGTGAAATACAAAGAATATATTTAATAGACAAAGGTGTAAAGAATTTCCTAAGCAAAAACATACAGTATTACTATATTGAAGATTATAAATTTATAAAATTCACTAGATCTAGTGAGTGTCTTATCAGTCTTGGGATATACAAAAATTAATTATAGTTATGTAAACTCAGAAGTGGTGGTTATTGAAACAAAATGTATAATATATGAGATGTTGAAATAATTGAATATATGGTCAAATGTATATTTTTAACAATAAAAAGTATATAAAAAGTTGATGAATGTTATAAATGTAGTTCATCTAAAAGCAATGAGTAATTCTCTTTCCTATAGCAAAAGACAGGAAATAGTAAGATGTCAATTTTTCCTAGTTAGTTCATTCAAAATTTATAGAAACCTATAAATTAATTCTAAATTTCTATGGAAAAAAAAAGAGTAGAATAGTAAATATAATTCTGGGCATAGGCTCACTCTTGAGTTCACTCTGCCAAATTTCAAAATTTACAGAAATATACACAGTAGTCTGCCCATATGTATAATATATATATATATATATACATACACACAGACACAGACACATAGATATGCATAAGACTGGTGTCCATCTTAATTTCCTCAAAAGTCTAAAGGGAATTTGATAGGGAAAGAATCATTAGAGGCTCCCGAAATAGCTCATTGTGTAACAGTGCTTGCCACGGAAGCATAAAGACTGCAATTCAGACTACACAGTCTACTTTTTTATAACATATTTTCTTTATTTACATTTCAAATGTTACCTCCTTCCCTAGTTTCCCCTCTGAAAATCCCCTATCCCCTCCCTCCTCCCTCTGCTCCCCAACCCACCCACTCCCATTTCTGGTCCTGGCATTCCCCTATACTGAGGCATAAAACCTTCACAGGACCAAGGGCCTCTCCTCACGTTGGTGACCAACTAGGCCATCCTCTGCTATGCTACATATACAGCTAGAAGCACAAGTTCCAGCATGTGTTTTCTTTGATTAGTGGTTTAGTTCCAAGGAGCTCTGGGGGTACTGGTTAGTTCAGATTGTTGTGCCTTCTATGGAGCTTCAGACCTCTTCAGCTCCTCGGGTACTTTCTCTAGCTCCTTCATTGGGTACTTTGTGTTGTCCAATGGATGATTGTGAGTATCCACTTGTGTATTTGCCAGACACTGTCAGAGCGCCTCAGGACACAACTATATCAGGCTTCTGTCAGTAGGCTCTTGCTGCACAGCCTACTTTTAAAAAAAGAAGTGGTCATACAAAAATAGGAGACGTAACTAGAATACTATTGAAATATTTTCTTAAAATCTCATGTGCAGCCGGGCATGGTGGCGCATGCCTTTAATCCCAGCACTTGGGAGGCAGAGGCAGGCAGATTTCTGAGTTCGAGGCCAGCCTAGTCTACAGAGTGAGTACCAGGACAGCCAGGGATACACAGAAAAACCCTGTCTCGAAAAACCAAAAAAAAAAAAAAAAAAAATCTCATGTGCATTTTCATGCATTCCTCAAATTACTGCATAAAGTAAAATAAAGTAAAGAGATACTGAAGTTAAACTATGTAAAATTGACTGTACAGCAATAATAGATGCTAATTTTCCATTGGTATCACCCCATATGTTTTTCTGAAGAAAAGTGATTTATTCTATCTCAGACAGACACAAAATCGAACATTTTGTCCAGTACACATTGAAGTATTTCACCATCATGTTATTATATATTCTGTTTTTTACCCTTTTATTTGAACTGGATGTCTTTGTACAACTGCCCTCGCTCTTCTGGAACTCACTCTATAGACCAGACTGGTCTGGAATTTACAGAGATCTGCCTGTCTCTCCCACCACACTGCTGTATTTAATGTTGTGCACAACCACTGTGCAGCTGGCTTTTCTTGAGTGCTTTTCTGTCAAATTCGAGTTGGTGCTGGAAGGCTATATGACCTGTATGCATAGATACAAAAGGATTTTAATAACTAAAAATCATTGTAGCAGTTATGAGACATTTTACTATTGATATTTACAGTTTTAAATATGGAAAAGTGTTTAAGTGAACACTGTATACAGTGTATTTGATTCTCATAAACAGAATCAAGAAATCTGTAAGTAAATAAGAGATATCAATTTCACATAACAAAATAAAGCTTTAGGAGAAAGGCACACATATTATTCAGAAATAATATACTTTAAGACTTACTCAAATATGTTCTTATTAAATAAGCTTGTCATCAATCTAATCAATTGAGAATAATGTGAAACCTTAAAATCCATATCAAAATATTTTTAAGCATTTCAATAAATGTCTTGGTATTAAAGATATTAAAATTATTGTCACTGTATCATATCCTTTCCCCTCATGTGATTCATATCTTTTGTCCATATGTACACTAATGATGGATTCAACTTCACTAAAAATCAAATAACAACATAATTTTTCTATCCCTACAATTCTGTTGGTGATAATGCTACATGTAATAAATATTTGAGTTAGCATTGTTTGCATCTCATAAAATTATTCTGACTATTACTGGGTATAAAAATCATTGCTGTTTTATGACTTATATCTTCAAAATTTTTAATGCTTAAGTTGAAAAGGGAGTTTGTGAGCTATGTGAATTAGATTGAATATCATCTGTGATTAGCTCCATAGATGATAAATTCCCTTCAAGTAGATTGCTATGAATGCTAGATCATAATTTACATAAATGTGCAAAAATTATGACATGTTTTTGTCTCCTATTTTATACTTGACATATTTGATTGATTCTGAAAGACTGACCTTGATTGAAAAATCAACATGCTCAGAGGGCTCTATTAGCTTTCTTTGATAAAGAACTTTGTCTTGAAATTTATGTTTTATCACAAAAACTGTGGTAACTATAACATTTGTAGGTTCTTGAACCAGAAAGTTTGCTGTGTGTGGCTCTAAAGTTAATATTTGCTAAATATTACACAATGTAAATCAACTGAACAATTGTTGACATTTTTCTTTACATTTTGAGGTAATTAAGGAATTCTGGTTTACTATTTCTTCCTTAATGATATTTTAAGAATTAATTTTCATAGCACAATTATCATAATTAAAAAGTAAGTCAAGGCATTATTTTCTTATATTCCAACATAGTTTTTGTATTGTATACTGTGTATATTCTGTGTTGTTTCATTATTGAGAATACATAGCATGATATTTACTTCTTTAGTAAAAATGTGTAATTTAAGTAGGACAATCATGCATGTTACTAACAATATATTTTATTTGTAATAGAATTAAACAGATTTAGATGGTATTTTGCAATTCCTTGTTTTCTATTACATTATTCACAGACATGAATTATATGGCTTAATGAGATGTTTTGGGTTTTTTTTGTTTTGTTTTGTTTTGTTTTTCCATTAAATAGACTACAATGTAATACAAAAGTTTGAAACTTCACTAAGAAATTTGGAAAAAAAAAACCACTTAGCAAACACATTTTAATCAGTGCTACTACTGACTTACTCCAATATCAGTTGCTTTATGATTTAATTACCATAATAACAACTTACCAAACCACAACCTTTGGTTTTCTACGTAGTCACTGACCTTGGCAGCATTTACAGTTCTGTGCTGTGGGGACTGTTGAACTGAAGGACATCAGTGGCTCTTTTGGTGGTGTTGCATTTTCAAATCTCAGAACTCCAAGTCCTCGTGTTTAGCAGTAGTTTTATTTAGTATTTTATTTTGTTTTATTTTAAGAACGGTGTGTGGAATAAAGAAATCTCTGTGTTGTCATTTTTTGTCTTAATATATTTTACTGTTTTCCCTTAGAAGCCTGTTTGCTTTCCCATAACAGACAAAAGGGGAGAAGAGGAAAGGACCTGGGAGGAGTAGAGAGAGGAAACTCTAATAAAGACCTATTATCGAGTGAGGTCCAGGACAGCCAGGGCTATACAGAGAAACCCTGTCTCAAAAAACCAAGCCTCCCACCAAAAAAGACCTATTATATGGAAAAATTATTTTTATAAAAAATTTATTATATTTTCAAAAAAGAAAAAAATGAAAAAAATTAAAGGTCCCTGACTGATAGAAGTTAAGCAGAAATAAAGGAAAATATCAAATTTTCTACTCAAAGGTACACATAATTTATATAAAATCAGTTGCTGAATTTTTATCACTTTTTCTATAGTCATATTCTGGTATTAAGAAACTATGAGAAAGAAAAGAAAAATGTGGATCAACCAAGGTTTTTATGTTGTTGTTTTGTTTTTTGGTGTGTGTGTGTGTGTGTGTGTGTGTGTGTGTGTGTGTGTGTGTGTGTGTGTTTGTTTGTTTTTGTTATTCACTCATATATCACATCCCTGACACCGTTTCACCTTCATCCACTCCTCCCAGTTACTCACCTACTTCCCCTGAATACTAGCCCTTTGTGAGATGTAGGGTTGGTAAAAACATTTCCTATTCTGTAGTCTGCCATTTTGTCCTACTGACAGTATCCTTTGTCTTATACAAGCTTTTCAATTTAATGAGGTACCATTTACTTATTATGTACTTAATGTATATACTATCAGTGTTCTGTTCAGGAAGTCTCCTGTGACAGTGCGTTTAAAACTATTCCCCACTTTGTCTTCTATTTGGTTCAGAATATCAGATTTTATGTTAAGGTATTTGATTTATTTGCACTTGGCATTTTTATAGATGCTGACATCCAGTTAGAATAGCATCATTTCTACTTGTTTTTCTTTTGTGAATATCTGACTTCTTTATTAAAAATTTTAAGGGACCCTGATATAGCTGTCTCGTGCAGAAGTGGATGCTCATAATCATCTATAAGAGAGAACACAGGGCCCACAATGGAGAAGCTAGAGATAGAACCCCAGGAGCTGAAGGGGTCTGCAACCCTAGAAGAGGATCAACAATATGAACTAACCAGAACCCCCAGAACTCGTGTCTCTAGCTCCATATGTAGCAGAAGATGGCCTAGTCGGTCATCATTGGGAAGAGAGGCCCCTTGGTACTGCAATCTTTATATGCCC
>LR752356.1:34130-91144 GCA_902729485.2 Mus minutoides | reverse complement strand
TACCCAAGATACAATTTACTAAACACATGATACTCAAGAAGAAGGAAGATCAAAATGTGGACACGTCACCCCTTCCTAGAATTAAGAAAAAAGCACACATTGAAAGAGTTAAAGGGAGCATTTGTGCAGCTCAATCCAAAGGATGGACCCAACGACTGCGGCTGCCAGGGATCCATCCCACAATCAGTCACCAAACATAAACATTATATCATATGCCAGCAAGATGGTGCTGAAAGGGCCCGGATATAGCTGTCTCGGGGGAAAATATACCAATCCCTGGCAAACATGGAGGTGGAAGCTCACGGTCAGCTTTTAGATGGAACACAGGGTTCCCAAGGAAGAAGGAGCTAGAGAAAGTACCCAAGGGAAGAGAGGCCCCTTGGTTATGCAGACTTTATAAGCCCCAATACAGGGGAACGCCGGGGCCAGGGGGTGGGAGCGGGTGGGTAGGGTAGCAGGGCCGGGAGGGGGGAGGATATAGGGAACTTTCTGGATAACACTTGAAATGTAAATGAAGAAAATATCTAATAAAAGTTGAAAAAAAAAGAATTCAAAAAAAAAAAAAAAAAACCATTTAGTCAGTCTAAGTAAAATGTAGAAAGCAAAGACCCAAATGAAAATTAGTGGTAGAAAATGGATGTGAAAATAAATGCCAATAAACGTGAGAATTTTTCATTTAGGTCAAGTTTGAATACTTATTTAAGGATTTCTGAGTTCGAGACCAACCTGGTCTACAGAGTGAGTTCCAGGATAGCCAGGGCTACACAAGAATGTATTATCCAGTTAAGAGACCTGGCAAAGGTGGATGAAAGTCATAAATCCTAAGCATTCATGACTTAAGAATATCTACAGTGAGCAGTGAGATTGAAGCAATACTAGTTTCCCAACAAGGAAATGATCAGGCAGATATGGATGGATTGCTGAATTCCACTATAACATCAAAGAAAAGTGATCCAAGCACTTCTCAAACTTCAATGAAATCAGAAACGGTAGAATTCTACTAAAGCATTCTATGAATATCATATTATCTGATATTAAGACTAGATAAGGAAATAAACACAAAAATATCATGTGATTGAGAGACAGAGAGAGACAGAGACAGAAAGAGGACTAGAATTGGGTGGCACTTGGGAGCAATGTAGAAACCTAGCACGGTGGAAACTTTCTGGAACCTATATGGGTGACCCTAGCCAGGACTCTCATTAATGGAAGTTACAAAGCCTAAACTGGCCATCTTCTATAACCAGGCAAGATATCCAATGGTGGAATAGGGACACCAACCCAGCCATAAAACATTTGACCCAAAACCTCTTCTGACTGTAAGATAGACTGTGATAATAATTGCTCAGAGGTTGTGGGAGTGGCCAACAATGATTGGTCTAACTTGAGGCTCAAGCCATTTTCAATAGTTCCTGGATGGCCAAGAACTAGAAGTTAGATGGGCCAGAGACCTCGGGTAGAACCAAACACAACTGGCAAGCAAGCAAGCAAGCAAGCAAGCAAGCAAGCAAGCAAGAAAGAAAGAAAGGAGGGAGAGAGGGAGGGAGGGAGGAAGAGAAAGAAAGAAAGAAAGAAAGAAAGAAAGAAAGAAAGAAAGAAAGAAAGAAAGAAAGAAAGAAAGAAAGAAAGAAAGAAAACATAATTCCTAATGATATTATTTAATACTCATAGATAGGTGCGTAGCTCGATCCCCATCAAAGAGGCTTCATCTAGTAGCTGATGGGAATAGATGCAGTGAGTCATAGCCAAAAATTAGGTAGAGCTCAGGGAACCCCACAGAAAAGTGGAGAACAGATTATAGGAGCCAGAACAGTCAAGAACACAAGAGAACATGGCCCAGAACATCAACTAAATAGGGCTCATAGGGTCTCACAGAAACTAAAAGTTCAACCACAGAACCTGCATAGGTCTGTGCTAGGTCCTCTTCATATATGTTGTGGTTGGGCTTGGTGTATTTGTGAGATTCCTAACAGTGGAAGTGGGACTATCTCTGACTCTTTTGCCTGCTCTTGGGAACTTTTTCTTTCTATTGGGTTGCTTAGTCCATTCTTGATATGATGGTTTGTGCCTAGTCTTAGTGTAGCTTGTTATGCTATGCTCAGTTGATATCCCTGGGAGGCCTGCTCTTTTCTGAAGGGAATCAGAGAAGTGGTTCTGGAATGGAGGGGAGATGAAGGATGATTGGGAGGAATGGAGGAAGAGGAAGAGGAGCTGCAGTAGGGTTATATTGTATGAGAAAAGAATAAATACAAAGAAAAAGAAAAAAAGGTATTTGTGAAAATTTCTAATACATTTTTAAACCAAATTCAACAATACACTTACAATCTCATATACCATAATCAAACTATTTTCTCCTAGAATTGAAAATATTGGTCAATATATAAAAATAAGCAAAATCTGTATATGGGGAGATATGAACAAAAATATATTTACCCCAGAAAAGAAACTGATAATAATCTAATATTCTAGTACCACTAAACTCTAACTTGATGATCCAATGTACTTTTTGGTTACTNCACTTGCCCTTTGTGACATACAATTATTAAGGCCCTGCAAGCTACAAAATGCTTATATAGTATTTTTTTATTTGATTGATCAACATTAAACACCAATCAAGATTTTTACACTCCTCTTGATCACATGAGTTTGTAAAAAAACACGAGTTCTCATTTTTGAAAAAGTAGAGCCATGTAAACCAATGTTTTATGCATTGTCAGCTGTGCAGTTTATCATATAATCATTTAGTTTTATCATGAAACATTAACTGGTGTATGAATAAATGTACAGAGCTGGATTCTCATAAAAAATTGGTTACCAACATATTTTGCAAATCAGATTAGGGCCAGAGGTCATGTCTTCTGTGGAGTAAGATCATAGGCATATAAAATATTTACTAGTCAGTTTTATAGATGAAAACCCAGGAAAAAAGTGGCACAACATAACTGAATGGGGAAAATGGTAATATTAGAAGTAAAACTTGCTTCCACAGTCTCGTTTCTACAAAAAGCAAATGAACAAACAAACACACAAACATGTATGGAAGAACTTGTAAAGAATTTTACTTTTGTAGCTGGGTGGTGGTGGCACACGCCTTTAATCCCAGTGCTGGGAGGCAGAGGCAGGCGGATTTCTGAGTTTGAGGCCAACCTGTTCTACAAAGTGAGTTCCAGGACAGCCAGGGCTACACAGAGAAACCCTGTCTCGAAAAACCAATAAATAAATAAATAAATAAATAAATAAATAAATAAATAAATAAATAATAAATAGAAGAAGAATTTTGCTCTTATAATTTCCATGGAAGGTTCTGAGCATGATGCATTGGGAAGGAGAATAGTGTTGATTTCAAAGCACTCATTTGAAAATCAGATTTCTGTGCTGAACACCAAGGGCAATATTTAAGCTGATAGTATTTTCTTTTTATTTAATGTCCTGTAAAATATAGTGTGCTGTCAGTTTCAAATCAGATAATTGAGGTAAATCAATTTTGTATAATATAGGCCCGTGTATGAAATAAACTATGCTCATAGAATATTTTCTAAAGAAGTTTAGTAATTTTATTAGTTTTAACTGTATTCAACAAGTTAATTACAAATTAATATCTTTGTAAAATTAACCTAGTTTTTTATAGAAGTGTATTCTATAAAGTTCATAAAGCATATGATTTTTTAAAAAGAATATTTTTGCATATTTTGAAACCAATGAATAATAAAAAACAATCATCTGTTTAGACCACTACCAATGCTTTTGCTAAACAGATATCTTATCATTACTTTCCTGGGCAAAGAAATGAAAAAGGAAAAATATCATAGAAATTAAGGAAGTTGACCAAAATAAAACAGATTAATAAACTGTTTTTTATCAGATACTGATAGCCATATGTATGCATATGTTTCTAATCTTTAATTGAAATGTCTTGTTGATTATCATTACATTTCATTAATCTACACACAACATTTAAGGAAATGGCTCCACAAACAAACTCTGAGCTATAATAATATCAATAGAAATATTAATATATAATGGGAAAATTACATAAGATCCAAATCTTAGACAAAGAATGGCAGACATCTAATAGTTGCTAATGGAAGAAGAATTAGCTATTCTGAGTAATGTCTCTCCCCCAAATGATCAGCCCTTGAATATTGTACTTACATATTTGTATATACAGATGCATATGTATGGAACAGGAATATAATAAATGAGAATACTATCAAATTGAGAGTAAAGAGCAGAAATTGAAGGAGTTGAAGGGAGGAGACTTCAGAATACCTAGATGGAGGAAAAGAAGAAAAATGCAATTATTATTTAATTCGAGCTATATAAAAAATTAAATGTAATTAGAAAATCTAAAATATTATACAATAAAGAATATATAATCATGAAAAAAGCTATATAAAATATAAATTGTTAAAAAAAGAAAATAATTGAGGCAGATCTTCTATAGCCTTCCTCCCACAGACAAACCATTTATGTCAGATACTAACTGCCACAGGCATTCCCAGGGAACCCACAGGCCTCACTAGCCAGGGAAACAGATAGGATATTCTTACTCTGCTTCCTGTATCCCAATAACAATTCCACAGTATATTCATCAGCTTTGTAGCAGATCTTCTATTATAGTCTGTTATTCTGTGGTCCAATTCCAAAGGATCTATGCAGAGCCTGGTGGTACAACTACCTTTGTTTCCCATGAACCTTCTTATCTACTCTCCAACCCATACATTTTGGTTATTCTCAGTTCTTAGTGTTGATTCTTAATACCTAGAAATATATTCTACCTGGGACCCTAGGTAGGATATGAGAAGAATTCTCTACCAGGCAATCCATGAAAACCACAAAATCTGAATATCAAAGATGGCAACAAAAATTCAAGAGACAAATCATTCATGCACGAATATAAGACCAGATATCAGCACCTAGAGTAATAATCATTCCAAAACCTAGAGGTCAGCATAAGAATCTAATCAATATCTTCCAGGGCAACATGTTTCATGATAACCCAGCAACCCTACTACATAGCTTCTGAGAAATGCAGCATAGCCAGAGCACAGGATAGGGGCCTTAAAATAGCCTTTATGAACATAATAGTCATCTCTAAAGAGGAAATGAATAAATCAAAAATTTTAAAACTATGTAAACAAACATACAGAGGAAGGAAAAGATAAAATAGTTCAAGACCTGAGTATGGAAATAGAATTAAAAATATAAATCAAAAAACAAAACAAACAAACAAAAGCAAACAAACCTGGGGAACTCTGGAAATGAAAAGTTTTAGGAACTTGAACAAGATTCTTAGAGGCAAGCCTCACCAGCAGAATACAAGAGATGAAAGAGAGAAACTCAAGCATTCAAGACAAGATAGTAGGAATGATCATTTTCATTCAGATGAAAGGATCTTGACAGATGTACAAACTCTAAAAGACCACTCTAAAATGTGGAGTACAAAGAAAGAATATTAAAAGCTCATGAGAAAAAGGCCAAATAACATATAAATTAGATCTGATAAAATAACACCTGACTTTTCAATGGAGTCTCCAAAAGATGAAAGGATCTGGACAGATGTTTTACAAGCTCTAAAAGACCACAGTTACTAGGCCAGAGTATTATTATACCCAGCAAAACTTTCAATCACAATACATGGAGAAAGACATTCAATAATAAAATAATATTTAAGTAGTATCTGTCTAGATATACAGCTCAACAGAAGTGCTAATTGGAAAACTTCAACACAAGGAATAAATATTCCTAGACCAGCAAATGAAAAAAGAGGAAAAACCCACACTGAAAAACAAACAAAAATTGTAACAATAATATGAATCAACAACCAGTGCTAATTGATAAATATTAACTGCAGGGGTCTCAATTCCAAAATAAAAAAAATACACGCTGACAGATTGGCTTCCAAAGCAGTATTTATCCTACTTAGGAATCCACGGAACACAGTTTAGTAGCAAGTATAAATATCATTGCATGGTAAAAGAATGGAAAAAGATGTGGGCCCAAGAAGCAATACAGTGTAGCCATTGTAATATCTGACAAATAAACTTCAAACCAAAACTAATCAGAAGAAATAAGGAATAACATTTCATACTCCCTAAAGAAAAAACAAGTCAAGAATATATTGAATAAATGCACCAAACACAAAGGTATCCAAGTTTGTAAAAGAAACACTACTACAGTGTTTTCTGATAATTTTTCACCCTTAAGCCCAGCAGAACTGAAGAGTGTTGTGTGTAAAAGTTTTAATACTTCTACTTGGATATGATATTGTCACATCTCAAGTAACCTTCACAACATAATTTACATTGGAAGACAGACAAGTACATAAACAAGATGTTTAATCACCTCTCAAAGGTATGCTCTCTTAAATACTCATACATATGCATGTATATTCATATCTTAATATGCATATATTTGTGTGTACATTCAGGCATACATACATTTATGTACTTATTATAGTTATATATGAATTAATGATAAAGTACAATGAAATTAGAAAGAATTTTTCAGAAAATTCATTAAGGTTTATTGTTTTCTTACTTTGTTTCAGAATTATTTTTATTTCATTTAAAAATATTTAATTCTAATGTTATATTTCAAGAACTATTCAAATGTTGTTTTGGTGAACTTCACATATTATAGCTCACACATCAACATTAGTTCATAATAAAAATGCAAGAAAAGTATGACAATTTAAGAAAATCAATATTTGATTAAATTTTTTAAAGTTTAAATATTTTTCCATATATATTGGTCAACTGACCTTAATGTATTAGAAGATATGTAATTCTCCACTACATATAAAATGAGACTAAATTAAATCACTCCTATTTGGTGCCATCTATTGAAACTGTCCTGTTTTTACATTGACTGAGCCATGGGGCTAACTGCAGTGTACCTCACCAGGTTACCCAACAGAAAACCAAGTGAAACACAAGGCAGGGCATGATCTGAGAAGAGAGAAATTCACAACCAACAAGCAAAAGAGAGAATAAATGAAAGATGGAGAAAAGAGAACAAATTTCCCTACTGTGCAAGCAATAGCACCTGTAAGAGCTTACTGACAGAAAAAGGCATAGAGAAAATATCTCGGTGAATATTTCTGTTGCTACAAACTGAAGGGTTTACTCTGGAATCCAATCTGTCAATTTCTTAGAAAATTGGAAATAGTTCTACCTGAACATCCAGCTATTCCACTCCTAGGCATATACCCAAAAGATTTTCCACCATACCATATTGACACATGCTCCACTATATTCATAGCAGTTTTCTTTATAATAACCAGAAACTGTAAACAACCCATATGTCCCCCAACCAAAGAATGGATACCGAAAATGTGGTACATCTACACAATGGAATACTATGCAGCTATTAAAAATGAGAGCATCATGAATTTTGCAGGCAAATGGATGGAACTAGAAAATATCATCCTGAGTGAGGTAACCCAGATTCAAAATGACATGCATGGTATGTACTCACTGATAAGTGGATATTAGTCATAAATTACAAAATACCTATGATACGCCCCACAGACAGAAATAAATTAAACAAGAAGAAGGGGCCAAACAAGGATGCTTGAATAATACTTACCAGAGGAAATAAATAGCCAGTCATAGGAGGCACCTGGGATAGGGAAGTCAATGCTGTAAGCTTAGCCAAGATACCTAGCAGTGGGTACATAGGAGCTGAAGAAGTTACCTCCTGTAGTCAGGAGGCAACACTAGTGGAAGGAAAGTAACAGCAACCCACCACAAAATATTCTACCCAAAACTTATTCTGTCTAACAGAAATGAAGGGATGGAGCAGAGACTAGAGGAAAAGCCAATTCCCAACACCAGTCCCTGACATTAGTAATGACCCTTTATGCTTGCAGATCAGGGCCTAACATAACTGCTGTGAGAGGCTCTACCAAGAAGTGGATTAAAGCAGAAGCAGATAGCCACAGCCAAATATTAGATGGAGGCCAGGGCCATTTAGGAAGAGTTGGGGGAAGGAACAATTGCCCAGACATAGACAGAAAACCCACAGGAAGACCAATAGGGTCAATTACCTGAACCCCAGAAACTCTGAGAATCTGCGCCACCACCAAAGAGCATAAAGGGCTGGGACGAGCCCTACCCCCCAACCCAGCCCTGCACATATGTAGCAGACAGACAGACAGCTCAGTCTTCATGGCTACATTGTCTGGCCTCAGTGGGAGAGGATGTGCCTAATCTGGCAAAAATTTTATGTGCCAGGGTGAGGGGGACCCCTGGGGGAGAGGGTCCTATACTCTCAGTGGAAAAGGGGGGGGGAGCGACTTGGTGATGGATGGACCAGGAGGAGCAAGCAGCATTTGGGATGCAAACAAATGAATTAAAATTAATTTTTTAAAAAAGATAAAATGTACAACTTTAAATTTATACGTAACTTTAAATTCCCTATTCATGCTTGAGTTGCAGATCATTGAAGTTCTTGGTGCTGGCTCTACTCCATGTTTTTCCTTAGCCTTCGCTTGAAGTAACTCAGTGTTAAACATATGTGTGTTGTTTATCAGGATTTAAAATAAAGAAGGGCAGTTTTTTCCATGTTTTACTTAACTTACTGTTAAAAGGTATAAATCTTTCTCCTTTTGCTATTGCCATTGTTAAAATGTGACTCCTTTGCCAGGCAAACATCATTTAATATAAGAACTAATGTCGATGTCTACTCAATAAAATAAATGGGATTTTGTATTTTATTTTTTATTTTTATTTACTTTTTAATTTTATTTAACTTTTTTTTTAACAGTCCAGATTTTATCCCCCTCCTGGTCTACCCTCTGACTTTTCCACATCCCAAACCTCTTCCTCCTCCTGTCTCCATGAGGCTGTTCCCACTCTCCTGTCCCCTACCGCACCAGAACTCCCCTCTCTCTGCAGACTCTCTTGAGGGTTAAGTATTTAAAAAAATTGAAGGTTTTTGTTTTCCCATATATTTTTATAAGGTTTCTTGATTTTATGCTCAGTTAATTTGAAAACTCAGTCAAAAATTAGTCTTGTGAAATTACTTGAACAAGAAAAAAATTGTATGTGTTGAATAAATGGAATGCTAGTTTCTGACATTATGAGTCATGATCTCATAGCAAACACTGGTCCTCTAGCTCGACAATCTTTCTATTTCCTCTTCCATAATCTCCCTGAACCTCAGGTGACAGAACTGTTTTTACAGATGTATCGTTTTAGACTAGCTTCATGGAACAACACTTAGTGAAAACAGATGCCATGAATTTGAAAAAGAACAAGGAAAGGTGTATGTAGGTGGGATTAAATGGAGAAAAGAGAAGTATAAAAATTATATAATTATATTAAAATTTCAGAACATAAAAAAAAGAGTAAAAAGAAAGTATAAAAATGACATGCTATTATTTGAGAAAATTAAGATTGCTAGTTATTTTAGCAACCACGATAGTAATAATAGTAATAGACTTTAGGGTTTAACAAAACTAAGATGGTCGTAAGCACTAAATATTTCTGACAGTTTGAGTACACAGCCTCATGTAACCCCGGTTCCCAGTGTCGGTTGTCGGTTCTTTTGGACACTTTTCACCAAATCTCACTTCTGTACATTAGCAGATAGAAGCACACTTCATTGCATTTCTCATGTTTTCCATTGATATCCCTTGCTCAATGTTAGACTATGCAATATCTCTTTCTTTTTTTTTTTTTTCTGAGAAAATACTCAGAGTCAAAATGAACTTCATTTATTTTTTACATTGCACCTGAGATAGGCTTCTCTCTTTTCATTCTCAACATCTTTCTTGACATTGTAATAAGTTTTCCACTATTTCTAATGATCAATCTTTTATAATATCTCTGCTCTGTTTTACAGTTCCACTATTTTCTATTTCCTAAAAGCTATAAACATGCTCAGGTTTCTATCATTTTGAAATCTTCTCTTTCAGTCATGCATAACTGGCTATGGGCAACAGTGATGAATAATTGAAAAGGAATTGAATACAGACACACTACGGGTCATGTTGCACTTTTCTTTTTATTTCAATACTGGGACATTGCAATGTTGCTTAATCTTTTTGATTCTTAGCTTACCAAGTTGCAAACACATGGTAACTTCTACTTTCTGATGTATGGATTGATGCTCTCTACATGAAGATTTTAGTGTACTGCATCTGGCATTCCATAAGTATGTGATAAATTAAGTAGCATTTGTATAACAACTTCATAGCAACATAGGCACAGTATCCCTTTATCTTACTGCGATACACATTTCTTTTGGTTTTATCCAGACCATGTCGCAAGCAGGATATGTACTCTATCTTTTTCTCAATAGAAGACACTAGTGGCCCATAACTCAATAGAACACATGATTGGGTCATGGACTTCCCTGACCTGTCTGGGGAACATTACAGTTTGTAAATGACTACTAAAGCCTCATAACTTGGGACCTGTCAGTCACTGCATTCTTTAGCATCACTGAAGGCTGATAGTATTGACAGCTCTCTGACAGATCACAACACTTATTTGAAAAGAGGGAGCTGATCAAAATATAGAGCTTTGAATTCATTGAATTTTTTTTCTTTAATCACCTGCATTCATTATAAAGTTAAATGAGAAACCATGAAAGTCTACAAAATAAGGCATGCCTTAGTTTGATAAAATTAATGAAATTCAAGTTTCTACTAATATCAATGAAACTTTAGGTACGGAGAAAAATCAAAAGTTAAAAATGTATTTAAAAGATAATAATGGTTGCCTTCAGCAAAAATCACCTTCAGCTGTCAGACTCATAAGACAAAGTCTAAGCACAAGAATAATATCTGCATTTCTCAAAGATCTCCCCGATGAGGCATGGCAACCAAATATAATTTACTTAAACATATTATTTACCTTAACTGGGAGGGGACATTGACAACATTATACTATTTACTGGCTTCATTTTCATAATTTTCCTGTGGTCATTTAAACTATCTTTTTCAAAAGAATATGAGTGAGGGTGATGTACAAATTCAGATTCATGTTCATATCAACGTGAAATCCTAAAATTCCTCAAAAATAAATAAAACAAAGAAATAAAACCTATTTTTACTTAATTTCTCTGATTTTGTTTTGAGGAAAGATTATTTCCATCAAGATTAAAAAATAAATTAGGAAAGTTGAAAGTTATGTGTACATTTTCAATGTACTTGTAATAATAAGATGATAGTGATATTTTGAAAAATATCAAACTGTATTTGGTCAGATTAATTAGAATTATACAGATATAATCAGAATGAATTAATATAAAATAAAAATCAATAGTTTGGCCTAGAGAGATTAGCCAGTGGTTATGAGCAAGTTTTGTTCTACTGGAGGATATGTGTTCAATTCTCAGCACCCACATCAAGTGATACAGTACCATGTGTAACTCAAGTGTTCTGGGATCTCATTCCTTCTTCTAGCTTCCATAAGCTCACACACACATTAAGTATAAATGTACTTAGATGCACACAGAGACATACAATAGAAGTAGGACTCTATCCTAAATTGTTGTCATCTAGACACACAATTCCAGTAGAAGACCCATCCTCTCTGAGAAGCCATGCCAATACTAGGAACCTCTGGTAAGACACTTCTCATGGCTTCCTAGCACTTTTTAAGCCCTCCAAGCAATTCCCAAAACCATTCCGGACTTCTCTGGACTCCATATCCAAGAACACAACTCCAACAGAAGATCAGTTCTTTGTTTGAGGCCAAGCCAGTACTAAGAACACCAGAAGCCACAGGGGTACCTGGAACCCTATCCTATATGCCACACTGGTATCCAGAGCCTCAAAGGTCACACCAGTTCACAGAATCCACTAGGCAGTGCAGGAACTCAAACCCCCAGTGTTATGTTGGAATCGCAGCTTGCGTCTGGACATACCTCATCAGGCCAATGCAGTTCCACATGGCAGAGGTTTATTGTGAGGGCATGGCCAAAGTGGGGGTGTCAAAGACAAAAGGGAAAAGAGAGAGAAGAAAAGGGGTAAAGGTCAGGAAGGGTCTACCTTTTATTTAGGTTGTGACGTAACTGTTCAAAGGTAAAGATGGGAAGGGGACTCTGGGAATGTATGTGATTGAAATGGCAACAGATGCACAGGTCCCTGTTGCCTATGAGTTCGGAGGCTATCTGCCAAACTGGGTTCTGATACCAACCCAGAGGTCACACAGGCTGTTAACACCCCAGCTGAATCACCCTACTAGACCTGAGGACACTTTAGTTGCCAAAAGCACAGGTCAAAATAACAGAGAGAAAACAAAAACCAAGGGAAACCACATCCAAAAAATATCCATCTAACAAAAATAAACTCAGTAATTGGCACCTAACTATAGAGTAACCCTGAACCCAGAAGTGTAGTGGCCAGTATAAAAATATAATCAACAATAGCCAAGGTAATATGGTACCACCAGAGTCCACCTATCCTATTATAGCAAGCCCTGAATATTCCAAAACAGGGGAAAGCACAAGAAAATTACCTTAAATCTAATCTTATGAAGATAATGGAGTAAGTCAGTAATGAATAAATTTATTAAACAAATACAGGAAGACACAAACAGATAGGTGAAGAAAATGAATAAAACTATTTAAAACATAAAAATGGAAATAGAAGCAATAAATAAAATACAAAATCAGTAAATACTGGAGATGGAAAACCTAGGTAAGTGAACAGGAAACACTTGTGCAAACATCACCAACAGAAAACAAGAGTTGGAAGAGAGACTATCAGGCTTAGAAGATAAATAGAAGGACAGAAAAAAAAACTGATACATAGCTTAAAGAAAATGTGAAATCTAAAAAGTTCCTGACACAATACATCCAGAATATCTGGGAAACTATGGAAAGACTAAACCTAAGAATAAAAGGAGGAGAAGATTACCTGATCAAAGGCCTGAAAATATTTTCAACAAAATCATAGATTTTTTTTCCTAACCTAAAGAATAAGAGGCCTATAAAGTACAAGGAGCTTACAAAAGACCAAATATGTTAGGCCTGAAAAGGAAGTCCCCCTCAACACATAATAATCAAAACACTAAATACACAGGAAAAAAAAGAATATTCAAAGTTGCAAGAGAAAATGTCAAGTAACATCTAAAGGCAGACTCGTTTGAATTATACATGTCTTTTCAACAGAGACTATGAAAGTCAGGAGTAACTAGATAGATGCTTTGCAGACTCTAAGAGACCACACATGCCAACTAGCCCAAAATACTATACCCAGAAAAACTTTAAAATCACCATGGATGGAGAAAACAAGATATTCCATAAAAAGAAAAGAAAAGAAAAGAAGAGAAAAGAAAAGAAAAGAAAAGAAAAGAAAAGAAAAGAAAAGGAAAAAAAACAAAAATAACCAAAAATATAAATTGAAAGTATATTTGTCCACAAATTTGGCACTACAGAAGGTCTTAGAAGGAAAACTCCAACTTATGGAGGCTAACTACACAAAAGAAAATACAGAAAATAAATAATTTCACACTAGTAAAATTAAAAGAAAGGATACACAAGTATGAGAATACACACACACACACACACACACACACACACTTATACATATTACCAGCAGTAATAAAATAACAGAAATTAACAATAAATGATTATTAATATTTCTCAAGGTCAATGGATTCAAATCCCCAATAAAAAGACACAGGCTAATAGAGTGGATGAATAAAACTACTACTGCATATAAGAAACATACTTCAAAATTAGAGATAGACATTATATCAGAATAAAGAATTGTGAATGATTTTTAAAGCAAATTTATCCCAAAAAACAAGTTAATGCAGCTATTCTAATATATAACAAAATAGTCTTCCAAGTAAGAATAATGTAAAGATATGGGGAAAAACATTTCATACTCATGAAAAAAAATCCACCATGTTTTGAACATGCAAAGATGTTCATGTTTTGAACATCTTTGCCCCAATGCAAGGTCAACCACATTTGTAAAAGAAACATTACTGAAGCTTAAATAACACATTGAACCCCATACATTGATAGCGGCAACCATCAAGATCTCACTTTCACAGGTCATCCAGACAAAAATTAAACAGGAAAAAAATGGAGCTAATATATTATGATCCAAATGGACCTAATATATATCTACAGAACATTTCTCCCAAATGCTAAAGAATATATTTTCTTGTCAACATCTCACAAAACTTTCCCTAAAATTGAACACCTATTTGGTCAAAAAGCAAATCTCAATAGATACAAGAAAATTGAAATAACTCCTTGTATTTGCCAGAACACCATGGATTTACACTAGACTTCAACAACAGAAACAATGAAAAGCCTACAAACTCATGGAAACAGGACAAGCTTTTACTGAATGACAACTAGGGTAACACAGAAATAAAGAAATGAAAGTCTTTCTAGAATTCATTGGAAACGTACCCAAATTTATGGGACACAATAAAAATGGTGCATAGAGGAAAGTTCATAGCACTAAGAGCATTCATAAATTAGACAGATTTCTTACTAGCAACTTATCAGCATACCTGAAAGCCTTAGCATTTAGAGACAAACATGCACAAGAGGACTTGACAGTAGGAAATAATGAAGTTCAAGACTGCAATCAATTCAAAATATATATATAAAGTATCAATAAAACAAAGTTTTGGTTCTTTGAAAAAATCCTCAAGATAGACAAACACTTACCTAAATTAATTAAAAGCAGATAGAAAATAACCAAATGAACAAACTCAGAAATGAAAAGGTGGACATAACAACATATACAAAAAAAAAAAAAAAAAAAAAAAAAAAAAAAAAAAAAAAAAAAAAAAAAAAAAAAAAAAAAAAAAAAAAAAAAAAAAAAAAAAAAAAAAAAAAAACCCTAAAGTATCTTTAGGTCTTACCACAAAAATCTGTACTCCACAGATTTGGAAAATCTAAAAGAAATGAACAAATTTCTTGATAGATACCACTAAAGAAAGTTAAATCAAGATCAGATGAGCAGTTTAAACAGACTTATAACCCTTAAGAAAAGAGAAACCATCATTAAAGTCTCTTGACCAAAACAAAACAAAACAGGACCAGGTGGTTTTAGTGCAGAATTATCATACTTTTAAGGAAGAGAGAATACCAATACTCCTCAAATTATTCCACAAAATAGAAACATGTACTACAGCAAAATTCATTTTATGATGTTACATTCAATCTGGTTACAAAACCATGCAAAGACTCAACAAAGAGAACATTAGGTTCTTTTTTTTCTTAAACACTGATAAAAGTCAATCAAATATACAAAAAAAAGATCCAATAACACATTAAAAATATCATCCAACATAATCAAGTAGACTCTATTCTAAATGTGCAGGAATGGTTCAACATATGAAAAATCTGTCAACATAATTCACCTTATAAATAAACTGAAAGAAAAAAACATATCTCATTAGATGAAGAAAACTCTTTTGACAAAATCCAGCAGCCTTTTATGACAAATGTCTTGGAGATATCAAGGATAAAAGGGACATACCTAAATATATTAAAAGCAACATAGAGCCCAGCCAAAATAAAATTAAATGGAGAGAAACTTAAAGCAATTCCACTACAATCAGGAACAAGACAAGGTTGGCCACCCTCTCCATTTCTACTCAATATAGCATTCAAATTTTATTACAACAAAGAAGACAACTAAAAGAGATAAAGGGGATAAAAATTGGAAAGGAAGAAGTCACAATTCCACTATTTTCAGATGATAGGTTTGTATTATCTTCTACCAGGGAACACCTACAGCTGACAAACATCTTCAGAGAAGTGCCTGGGTACAAATTAACTCAAAATAATCAGTAGCCTGATTAATTAAATGTAAGTCTTTGAAGAAAGAGACTATAGAAGATATCAGAATGTGGAAAGATCTTCCATACTCAGAGATCACATATTAAGAGTAATATAGTAAAAAATCAACATTTTCTTAAAAGCAGTCTTCATATTCAGTGCACTACACATCAAAATTCCAATACAATGCTTTACAGATCTGAAAGAACAATACTAAACTTCATATGGTGAAACAAAGAACCAAGATAGCTAAAACAATATTGTGTAATAAAAGAACTTCCAGAGGTATCATCATCCTTGAATTCAATATCTACTAAACAGCTATAGTAATGAAAATTGCTTCATATTGTCATAAAGACAGGTCGAGCAATAGAATCAATTTGCTGAACCAGATCCAAACTACTATGAACAACTGATTTTTGACAGAGAAGCCAAAAAAATGTACGTTTGAAAAAAGAAAGCATCTTCAACATATGGTGCTATTTTAACTGGATGTTGCCATGCAGAAGAATTCAAACAGACCCATATCTGTCACCCAGTACCAGGTCCAAGTGAATAAAAGACATCAATATACAACCATATACACTTAACCAGATAGAAGAGAATGTAGGGAATTACCTTAAATGTGATCCAGTAGATAACTTCTTGAACAGAACGCCACCAGCACAGGCACTAAGATTAGTAAATAGAACCTCCTGAAAACTGAAATGCTTCAGCAAGGGAAAGGACATTGTCAACTAGACAAAATGACAGCCAGCAGAATGGAAAAAGATCTTCACTAACTCCATATCTAATAGAGGACCAACTTCCAAAATACATAAAGAACTCATGAAAATCGGTATCACTAACCTGAGTCTAATTTAAAATGATGGAACAGAACTAAACATAATTTTTAACAAAGGAATCTGAAATGGCAGAGAAGCAGTTAAAGAAATGTTCAACATCATTAGCTATCAGGGGAACACAAATCAAAGTGATTCTTAGATTCTATCTTACCCATTCACACTGGTGAGGGTGTTGAGCAAGAATAAGATCGGTGGAAAGTTGTTATATATGTGTGTTATATTTTGAAGTAGTAATCAGCTAACCACTGTATATATATATATATATATATATATATATATATATATATACATACATATTTATCACTTAAGAAAAACGAGCAGATTCCACAAATCAGATAAATAAACATCTACTTTTTTTATTAGATATTTTCTTTATTTACATTTCAAATGTTATCCCCTTTCCTGGTTTCCCCTCCGAAAACCTCCTATCCCCTTCCCCCTCCCCCTGCTAACCAACCCACCCACTCCTGCTTCCTGGCCCTGGCATTAGCCTATACTGGAGCATCGCGCCTTCACAGGACCAAGGGCTTCTCCTCCCACTGATGACCAACTAGGCCATCCTCTGCTACATATGTAGCTAGAGCCTTGAGTTCCACCATTTGTTTTCTTTGGTTGGTGGTTTAGTCCCAGGGTAGAAAGCAGAACAAAATACCCACGGAAGGAGTTACAGAGACAAAGTGTGGAGCAGAGACTGAAGCAAAGGCCGATCAGAGACTGGCCCACCTGGGATTTATCCCACATACAACCACCAAACCCAGAAACTATTGTGGATGCCAATAAGAGCTTGCTGACAGGAGCCTGATATAGCTGTCTCCTGAGAGGCTCTGCCAGTGCCTGACAAAGTACATATATCGCAGCCATCCATTGGAGGGAGCACAGGGTCCCCAATGAAACATCTGCATTTTTATGTTCTTCCTTTTCACCCAGTGAATCTGCAAATGTGTTCCTCCCATTTCAATAAATGTTTGTGTGCCATTGAAAAGAATTACATAAATAAAACATTTGCAGAAACTCCATAGTCTGTTTGCAACACCATCAATGTTATAACTCAAAAGTTAAACACTGAAGAAAAGCACAAGTCACTAATAGTTGCAGCTGCAACATAAAATGAACCACAAGTGTTGGATTTTTGCCGAAATGTTATTTGAGACCCATTTGACCCATACTTCAGAGTCAACCATTGGACTGAGCACAGGGTCACCAGTGGAGAAGTTAGCTGAAGGACCGAAGGAGTTAAAAAGGTTTGCAACCCTATAGGAAGAACAAAAATATCAACTAACCAGATCCTTCCAGAGCTTTCCAACCACCAACCAAAGAGTACACATGGAGGGACTCATGGCTCCAGGTGCATGTGTAGGAGAGGATGGCCTTATCTGGCATCAATGGGTGGTGTGGCCCTTAGTCCTGTGGAGGTTCCATGCCCCAGTATAAGGGAATGCTATGGTGGTGAATTGGAAGAGGGTGGGTGAGAGAGCATCCTCACAGAAGCAGGGGGCTCATGGGGATAGGATAGGGCATATGTTGAGGGGAAAAAGGGAAGGGGAATAATATTTGAATTTTACATAAATAAAATAACCAATAAAAAACTCAAACAAGCCAGTAAAAAAGAAAGAAAATAAGCATTATACAAAATAAATTTTATTACATATTATTCTCTATTTATGTTGCCAACATATATTATTCTTTTTTGCAAATACATATTTGAACAATGCTTCTAGCATATTATATTGAATTATATGTACTATTGACAAAAAGTTAGAATTTGGGCTCTTACTTATATCTTTATTTCTCTAATTTTTAGCTAAGGTGCCATGAATCAAATCTATAATCATCCAGTTCCAAATACCCTGGTCCTATTATTTTTCTCTCTTCCACAGTCGTCTGCACAATCCTATGCACAATGTATATAATTGCTTGCCTGTTTCATGCCTCCACCAAGCAGCTGACAGCAGCTGGAGCCAATCCCTTCACTGATGCACTGCCCTCACCCTTCATAGGAAAAATGAATGCCAATCAAACCTTCCTGTTGTGATGAAAACCTGACCTCGTTGCTTACATTCAAAAGGTAATTCTCTCCTATTTTTTCTGAAATGTACTTTCTTTCTCGTCTATTGAATGCCCCATTTCTCTTTGTTTTCCACATAAAATAAATTCATACCAACTTTAAGAACAGTAATCACTTCTAAATCCTGAAGTCATCAAGCACTTAATTTCTTTAATAACATTTTTATTGTTCTATGGACTTTATTTTCTCTTTCGAATTTTCTTTTTTATAGAATTTGTATATCTTTATGTTTGTTGGCTTGTTTTTATTAAATCTGCCAGCATCTACCTGATCCAGTTCAGTACTCATTACAAAAGAATTGTTTTTGTTATACCAATCAATGACTAAGAGCAAAGGACCCCTTTTGTCTGTGGTACAGCTTCCTTAAATCTGTTAGACCTGACAGTCTAATGATGGTTCTACATGTTATCTTTCCATTGAATTCTACCTTTGTATTAATCACATTGGCAACTTACTCTGTTTACCTTTATTTCTTGTCTCATTATTCTAAGTATTTAGAATGATAAGTTTCTTTACCACAGTAGTCCATGAAGAGTCAAACAGTAAAAAATGGGTTCTTTGGGCCACTTTTGTGTTTCCTTCAGACTGTCACCTGTGGAAGAAAACAGGTCAATCAGTTTCATACTAGAAAGATGTGGAATTAAGTCAACTAATCTTATGACATATAGTACATAGTTTATATATTATATTTAATTATTTCTTAGCTTTTAATCATACATAAACTAAAACTATTGCAGTCACAGAAGATGGATATGTAAAAATAAATACATATATCTCTGTCATTTGTTTATAAATAACAGTGAATGATTTAGATCAGAAGTGAAAATTACCCAAGAAACCAAGATGATGACATAGTTCATGTCCTCTTCCATATCCCGTGTATCATTTAAAATGGAGTCATATGCTTAAAATTAACAGATAAATCAATTTCTGCCCACTTGAGGCTTCGATTATTTATCCAACTTGGAGTCTAATTTAGGGTGTAGGTATAGCTTTTCTATTCCTCAAACATCTATTCTAAACTGAATTGCTCCCTTCCAAATTTAAATTTCAAGTCACAATTTCCAAGAGCATATGGAAGAAAGTGATTGAAAGTTCTCAAAACATCAAGACACATGACAAATTTCTGTGTTAGCAAATGTCTTGATAAAATGAATGTGCTGCCTATTGAGATTATTAATACTGTCAAGCATCCCTTTTCCTATCTGTAGGAATGTATGGCAGTGTGTGTGTGTGTGTGTGTGTGTGTGTGTGTGTGTGTGTGTGTGTTGAAAAGTTTGTGTTCTATCTTCTGACACGCAGGTTTTTTTTTTTTTCCCCAGAGCTGAGGACTGAACCAAGGGCCTTGCTCTTGCTAGGCAAGCTCTCTACCACTGAGCTAAATCCCCAACCCTGACACACAGGTTTTATACTTGGTTTTCTCCATATGAAGCTTCTCAGGATTAAGTTTCTAGGTCAATATGTCGATGTAGAATATTTAGCCAAGGAGACAGGTTATTTATTATATATTTGGGCACTATATGATATAGACGAAAACAGAGAGAACAGAATATTTTTGTTGTATCTAACAATACAACATTTGACATAGCAACAATTAATTCTGTCATTTAGTTGAGCTTGTGAGAGGTAAGAGTCATAACATGGTCATTCATAGCTTTTACAGTCAAAGACGAGGATGTATGTCAAACGGTAAGTTATATATATATATATATATATATATATATATATATATATATATATATATTAAGTATGCCACAATCTCTGCTTTTTTCCTGGAACAGGAAATGACTTTTATCTTATTATTCTGATGAGGACAGAAGAATTCTAATTTGACACATTTCTGCATGAAGAGGCAATTAATCCTAGAGGTCAAGAAATTAGGAAGCAGTGATTTAGTTAATATGCCACTCTGAGATATATACATGAAAACTACAAAGTAATAAGAATTTAGTTCTGCAGAACCAATAGTAACAATGAGAAGACTGATTTTATGCATTATTTCACACACACACACACACACACACACACACTATGAGCAATTTATATGTCCAGAATAAACAATATGAGAATTGTGATATTTCAATTGTCCATGTATCAATCTTATCAACTTTGATATTTTGCTTTAATGTGTTTAAACACACCTAGATATTTTTCTTTGTCTATGTATATGTTTGTAAGTTTCTCATTAGTCTTTTCTAAATGATAAAATGATAATAAAGATATTTTGCATCATTTATATTCCAATGGAATTTATCCAATATCTGATTTGACAATGGTTTGGCTAAACACTCAGCGAGAAATAAATAATTACACATTGAGATCGAATGGTAACAAGTCAACAGCTCTAGCATGGATCTATTTTCTGTTCTGTGAAATATGTATTCTCTGAAAGTATAGACCCAAGTTAGTATTAGCACTGTTTAGAGAGCATCTTAATCAAATCTAACTTATAGCAGGTGATGTTTGTAACTTAATAAAGATACACAAATGTCTACTTTCATTGAATTATTCCTTAAATCTTCATTCCATGCCACTCCTAAATTTCTTATCTCATTTCATAAGAGGAAAGATGCATATAACATTCTCAAGAAATGGTCACATTGTTCATCATCTAAACCATCATTGATTATATGTACTATTTATGAGTTACATGAATTTTTTAAAGAAATGTTTTATCTGTTCATTGAGGATAATAGTTGATATGGTTATATGCCATTATGTCTGGTTCAATTATACTTTATGTAAAAATATGACACTTGTCATATAGGATTGAATTTAGAATAACTAATATTTTTATTTTAAAGCTATGAATAAGGACTTGAGAGAGAGAGACCAATGGTTATGAGCACATACTGCTCTTACAGGGACCTGAGTTCAGTACTCACAATCATACTAACCAGCTCACAACCACCTATAATGACAACTGTAGGATCCAATGCCTTCAGTTTCTGGGTGCACCTGTATTCATGCATATATACCCACACAGAGAGAATAATTAAAATAAAATGTATCTTAAAATTAATATATACCGATATCAGCATTAATTTTATATGGTGTAACATTTCAAAATTATTACCCAGTTCATATTCACATATATGTTTATGGAATTATAGAAATGAGAAGAAATATATGAGTTTGTCTTTCTGTGTCTGGGTTGCTTCACTCAAAAAAATTGTTTCCTCAGAACCTTTTTAAAAATAACTTTATTTAGGTTACTAAATACATCTTTGTAGCTAAATTTGACTGTTAATTTATAACTACTCATTTTATTGAATATTCATTAGCCTTCATTAAAATGTATTACTCTGTCTCTAAAAGTACAGGTTCAGTACACTTTTAAAGGCACAGTACCTTCTTAATTTCCTTCTGATCATGCTTTAGGCCTCTTCTCATGTTCAATGAAGTTTTAAACAAAAAAAGAAGTCATGGCCTCTACTTTTTGCATCTTTCAAAATGGTAAATGTTTATAGAGCCTTGGGGCTGAGTCAGTGACTCCTTGTGTGCCTTTTAAATTCTTTACTTATCCCTCTGTTGGCCCCATGTGGCTTATGAAACAAAATACTATCTCAGCACTAATGAATTCCAATGTGTGAAACCATCCCTGACCTTGGCCTTAAATTGAAATTTGAGAAACCATTATTTTAGATGATGAATTTACTTGGAAAACAACTACATTTCAAGCTTGACATACCAAGATTTTAAACTTTGAAGTTTAAGCACTTAAAGCATGCTTCTCTCTACAGCATAAATCTTCCATTTAAAGGATATCAACATGTATCCATCCACTCAAAGGCAGATCCCACATCTGATTCAAATCCCATGGACTGTGCAAACAGAGTACATCTAAAGTGCATGTACAAGTCACTGTTTTACCCTTTTTTCATTGGTCAAAACCATCATCTCTTCCGGTCCTTCTTCAGTTGTTTAATATCTAACCAATATCTAAATTGTATGCAACAAGGTACCACTATCCATCAAAACCCTACATACAAGTAACATACAAAATAAGCAGGTAATATTTAGCCATGTATCTGTTTTGCATACATGCGTGTAATGAAAAAATGCAATAAATTTGAAAGAGCAAAGAGAAAACTTTGGATGGGGAACATAAGAGAAATGATTATAATTGTGATCTCAAAAAGTAATAAAAGGTACACATCAGATGAGCAGTGTCTTTGAGCAACCTACTGTGGTTTTCTATGATAAAGTATTAGCTATCCATTTCATCTAGGGCTGCCACTTCTCGGTTGTCTTGTAACCATTCAATCTTTTGCTGTATTTAAGAAAATGCTACCACCAATTTCTACAAGAAACTGAATTGCTTTCCTTCTGCCTACAAAGTTTATTCACTCCCACAGACTTGCAGCATTCAGGATCTCATGAAAATTACCCTAAATTCAACATTAAATAATAATTTGATGTGGTTTTCAGCATAACAGTTTTCTGTACCTGACATTACATTTTGTATATAGAGGTAGTAAAATTGAGTTTGTAATGATAGCAACTTGATCTTTTGCCTAATAGTCTATTATCAACACATAAATACATGTGTGTTACATTATAAGCAGATAAACAAAGTTAATGTATTGTTGATTAACATGTAACCTTCCCAAATACATTACATTATAATTTACATACTATCTTAAGAAGCTGTACATATCTACTTATGTCTACCTATCGTATATCTTTAATATTCAGAATTACAAAACAATGCTTATTTTCACATCTTAACATCACATTGCTGAGTGAGTGTATTAGGATTTCTTAGCAGTGGTTCTCATATTTTCTCATGCTGCAACTCTAGAGTACAATTCCTTATGTGGTGATCCCCAACCATCAAGTCACTTCTTTGCTACTTCATAACTGTAAATTTGCTACAGTTATAATTAGTAATGTAAATATCTGATATGCATGACATCTGATATGTGACTCTCCAAGGGGTCTCAAATCACAAGCTTGGAACTGCTGTCTTAGACTCTGCAGCCCATATGCTTTTTCATGTCACCTAGTTTCCTTTGCCAGAATCCTACTTGCTAAGGATTCATGCTGCTCTACAGCCCTCTTAGCATACACAATCACAGCAAAGCAGGCAATGATGTGTGCCTGATGATTATGTAACAACCTTTCCCTGGAGCTTTGTTTTCCCTGCACCTATCTTCTCGGACGGTACCAGGGGCAGAGTCTTCTCTGTGGATTTAAAAGAACTGATTCACAGCAGGATTTTCCAGTGGAATTGTGAAGATTTGCACTAGGCAGGAATCCTGTGAACTTCCTCTGGGGTCACAAAGCCACTGGGATTCTGACCATTAAAGCTCCTCGGTTGGCCTGCAATCTAGAGACCTCATCCAGGTCATTGTCAAATGTTTGAGGTGGTCAACAGGCAGACAGTGAGCCTTTAGCTCAGGTGCAGGAAGCTGCCACCAGACCAAAGCATCTTGCACACTCGCTTGGTAAGTCAACTCTTTGAAAGTTGGTGCATCCTTGATTTATATCTACAGTAAAGTAACCTAAGGCTTAGGCAGGTAGATGGGTTCTGCAAGGCCCTATTCATCAGTGAGTGCAGGGAGAAATATCTTCATTGAGGTGGTATTTAGTAAAACAGCTCTGTTTTATTGGGGGTAACAAGGACTATATACCCTTGGGGAGTAGGTAAGGGTTTTTGGCTGGATCTAGGATATTGGAAATGTTTTATTTGCATGTAGAGAATTTGAGGTGATGCTGGACATATCTTAAAGAAAAAGAGGGCATTAAACCTGTAATTTGGCCACCAAGCTCTGTACCTACCTTAAGGGTGATAGAGGTGGGGGTTGTAAGGCTATGTAAGCCAGGATATGTAGGCCCAGAACAAGGAAGGAATGTTCCTAAATTCCACAGGTCTTAGGACATCAGTTTCAAGGTTTGGACATGTCTGGACTTCACATTTGCTCTGGACTAGCTCCCATAGTTGCAAGACTTTCTGGTCCCACAACTTTCTTGAATCTATTGGCTATGAACTCCCATGCAGAATGCCTCTCTTTAATTAGCTTTTATAACATTTAGGTTTTTACTCTTATGTTTTTCTGTATTAGAATATATATTTTTTCACTTTGAGAATAGTATATTCTAAGTGAATTTATGTCAAGGTCATTCTGGTGTAGCCTTCCCTGTCAATTCTTTTTAAAGTCTTATTTCTTAATTGGTGGTTTTGTTTGCTTACCTGCTTTGGTCTTGTTTTGGATTGGCTTTAGCCACAAAAATCAAAAACCTTTTCTTCATTTTACTTTTTATTTTGAAAGGTTATCAATATTTTATATGATGTTATAATGGACTTTGGTTTTGTTTTTCTCAACTTGTATTTTGTTGTTGTTGTTCGGGGGTTTTGTTGCTGTTTCTTTGTCCTTTAGACAGTACCCCTTGTAATCTAGGCTTTCAATCATCCACTCTGTGGCTGAGGATGACCAGTAATCCCAGACCCTCACATTACCCCCTCTCAAATGTTGGGATTGTTGATATATGCCACCATACCTGTTCTCTGTATCCCTTAAGTGTATTCTAAAACAATCATTGTTCTTTGTAGCTATTTCAGTTGTGAAGAAAGTATTAACAATGTTGATATATGTGAACTGTTTTGGTTACACAGATCACTGGTAATAATCAATCACATTCAAATATGAATATGTTTACTATTTACTGAGGTTATTTACTATGAAATATATGTAGTTTTTAGTCTTTACTCATTTCATAATAGGATGTAAAGACACCATAAACAAAAGAATTCTAAGGCCTCTTGGGGATCACCAAGGATCAAATCAAGCTTAAGTATGTCCTGGACCATGCAGAGTACTTGCAGATGATATTGAAGATCAGATATCAATTTAATAACACATTTAGTTAGTAGGGTACATGTTCAGGCTACTTAAAGAACATATGTCCCTTTGTGAGGTGGCTGTAATGGAATTTACTGTTTAATGACCCTCTGTCTGAGACTTCTTATTCCCTATGATTCTTTCATTTTTCATCAGCTAATTTCTACTTTTCCTGTAGTTCTAAGTTTAAATGTCATTTCTTTCAACAGGTCTTCCCTAGTGACTTAATTTTAATAAAGGTCACTAAGTTGTTTCTATACAGAAATACTTTAGCCTGTTCTTTTACTCTAATGCATTTATTGCAATTTGTAAGTATTTACCAAAGTCAATATTGACATTAATAGATTCACAGACTAGAAAGGCTATGTCTTGCCTGACTTTCTGTTCTTCCATTTAAATTATCTTGTACAAACTAGATTGCATACATCATGACATATATATCTATATCTATATCTATATCTATATCTATATCTATATCTATATCTATATCTATATCTATCTATCTATATATATATACCTCCACCTTTTGAGTGCTGTGGTAACAAGCTTGTCCTATTATGCTAATTTCATCATAGAATCCTGTCTTTTCCAGTCCTAGACTCTTTGAGGGGAAAACAAGTGTGGGACAATGGGCTATGCACAGACAGCCTGGTCTCCAGTTGAGCTCAGGTCTTGAACCCTGGTGGGACCCTGTGGGTGGTAATTTCTACCTACATGGGACAGAAGTCATGATCATGTTTCCTGAACCCCTGGCTCTTGTCGAAGTTACCACCCCCACAGCCCCCACAAGAGAGGCGTATGGCTATCTGTCCTGTAGACAATGTCCCAAGCTTCTGGCCTTCTGGCTAGACTCCTCCCCACAGTTACCTAGTAACAGCAAGATAGCCCAGCCCACTATAAGAGGGGCTGCTTTACCCCACCTCTCTCTCTCTCTCTCTCTCTCTCTCTCTCTCTCTCTCTCTCTCTCTCTCAGCTTTTTCCTTACTCTCTAGCCTTTCTTCTCTCTCTCTCTCTTCCCATTTCTCTCCATGTGGCCATGGTTGGCCTCGCCCTCTATCTTTCTACCTTCTCTCTTTTCTCCCTGCCTTTCTAGAATAAAACTCTAAAACCATAGACTGTCTGTTCATCAAGGCCTGCCATGCCTGAACGATGGGATATGCTTTCTCCTAACTAGCAGTGTCTAACCTCCGGCAAGAAGGCTTTCCTATGCTGAAGCCATAGACGACTAAGGACTCTCGCCTGCATGGGAACCACCCAGCGGCCCCCTCTCCTCCTGACCTCTCTTCTCTTCTTCCCAGGGGCTGAGTGCCACCTGGGGCCCCTATTCTGTTCTCAGGTCCTTTGCCCTCAAGGCCACATGGAAATTGGCCAGCAGTCCTCCAGCATCAGCCCTCCCAGAGCACTGGAACTCTGGCGGGGCACAGGATGCAGGATGCGGGTTTTCTCCCACTCCCCTTTTTCCCCAACACCCACGGCCCCACAAACGTGTAATTTTTCCCCAGTGTGTGTTCTTTTCTTCTAACACACAGTAGCTACTTGACAATGGTAGTGTTGTGATTATTTAATATCTAAGTGTATATTGACAATATCAAATAGAATTTAGAAAATACTTTTTGGATTTGGTTTTTTTTTTGTTTGTTTGTTTTGTTTTTTGTTTTTTGTTTGTTGTTTTTGTTTTGTTTTTAGTAGTAGAACACAATATGTTAAAACAAAGGTTGTTCTCAAAAACAAAAACAAAACAAAACAAAAAAGCAAAGCCCCATTGCTGAAATAAAAACAAAAAATAAAACCAAAAACAAAACAAAGAACACACAGCACATTAAACATGGAGAGAATGAATTGGTGCCTCCTTAAAGCCTTCCCCCTGTGTTCTACTGTCTTTGGTATTAGAAGATACTCTGCACCCTATCATAAGAAAAAGGTAAACACCAAGCAACTACAATCCCTTCAATCTTCAATTGTGTCTTGCTTTAAGATGCTCTTGTCCAATGATGGCACAAATATTGTGAAATTGGCCAACCAATATCTCATTTGACTTTAGGCTTACTTCATGAGATGAAACTCATACCTGCCACTTCCTGAATAACTAAGAACTTGAGACTTATCCCAGAGACTTAGTGGAAAAACCATATACTACTGTTTTCTTTAAAGCAAGTAAAAAGAAAATAGCCCTTAATGACATTCTGATATACTCATAGATCAGTGTCTTGCTCAGCCATTATCTGAGAAACCTCCAGATGATGGGAAAAATATAAACACCCACAACCAGACAATATGCAGAGTGAGAGACTTTGGAACACTTATCCCTAAACAAGATGTCTCCATAAAATTCTTCCCTTCAGGACTCAGGGAATTCTGAGGACATGCAGGTGGAAGATTCATAAATGTTAGAGGTGATGGAGGACACCTAGGACACAAGGGCTTCTAAATGAATAAGACTAATACACATACAAACTCACAAAGACTGAGGTGGCATGCAAGTACCTGCATAGGTCTGCCCCAAGGGCTCCTAGAGATAGAAAGAAGTGGACATACACATACCTGTCTCCAACAAAAAAAGCTATCACCAATTGATAACTTGAAAAATGAAAGCTTCCTCCAAGGAAGTGTCTTTGGGAAAACAAACTACTCCTGAGGGTAGGCTTCATGCCCAGCAGTAAAAGGCCAACAGAGTAAATGGCCAGAGGAGCACGATCAACCAACCAGGAACCACATTCGGGAATCTGATTGCCTTTCCCAGCAGCAATCATTTGCCTGTAGTTCTTATTTGTGGGTGAGACTTTAAGTCCAGCCCCCTTCTCCATGCTGGTATTCTTCTTGGATTGAAATTGGAAAGGTCTTCAGCCTAACTTGAGATCCATGAATGGGCACCAAAGCCTGACATTATTACTGATGTTATGTTGTGGTTACAGACAGGAACCTAACATGGCTGTCCTCTGAGAGGCTCTACCAGCAGCTGAATGAGACAAATTCAGATACTTACAACCAGCCACTGGACTGAGGTCAGGTACCCCTACGGAAGAGTTAAGATAAGCATTGAAGGAGCTGAAGAGGATGGCAACCTCATAGGAAGAACAAAAGTGTTACCAAACCCATATTCCTGAGACTAAGCCACCAACCGAAGAGCATACACACACTGGTCCCAGCCCCTTGGCACATACATAGCAGAAGACTGACTTGTCTGGCCTCAGTTGATGAGAATATGCCTAATCCTGCAGAGACTTGAAGCCCCAGGGTGGGGAGGTGCCCGAGGAGGTGGGGAGAGGGGAGCATCCTCTCAGAGGCAAAGGGGAAGGAAATGGGATGGAGACCTGTGGGAGGGTTTCAGGGAGAGTGAAAAGTCTGGAATGTAGATAAATAAAATAATTAATTGAAAAAAAAAACCTGCACAGGTCTTCTCCATGTTGTCACTAGTACTGTGACTTCACATGTTCAGCTATCATGTTGTGTCTAGAAAATATTCTTACCTTGTAGTCATTCTTTTGCTTTTCTTCTTTCTATAAAACAATTTATTTTTATAGAATTCTCAGAATTACCACTTTGGAAAGTCAAGTATAAAAAAGGTTATTTCATCATTCATCACTTATTGCAGCATATTTTTCTAAACTGATCAGTCCACATGAATTTTTCTCAAGCTATGGGCATTCTAAGCTAAAGGAGAATCTATTCATTTAAGCACCCGTTAGATGAAACCTGGGTCCACACTATACTTTGGTATGTGAAACTCATTTCAATCTTCTATTTTCAAGGCAGACTCTGTTTCTAGATTTTGAAGAATATACATAATGATTCCCATCATGGGTACACCAATATTTACTCTTTATAGCAATAAATAGGTACATCCTTTTCCCTATACCCATTCCTAACCTTGTTAAGTTTATTACTTATCTTGACCACTCAGACTAGGTTAGGAAAATAAAATAACTCAGAGTAGTCATAATTTTCATTTCCCTCATGCTAACCAAGGATACTAGACATATTTTAAAAACATCTTCCAGTCTTTTGTATTTTGAGAACTCTTATTTTAGATTTATGCCCCATTTTTTAAAAAAATAGGTTGTTCTTTTTTCATATTTAGGAATTTTTACTTAGGTTTTAGTATGTTTTACATGCAGACAATCATATGTAAAGCTGGTAAACATTTTTTTTTCCATTCTTTAGCCTGCTTCTTGGCTCACAGGATAATATGCTTTGCTATACAGAACATTTTTTTAAATGAGATTCTAATTTTCAATTGTTAGTCTTAGTATCTACATTATGGGTCATACTTAGAAAATCATTTCTTGTTCTAATAACTTGAAGTACATTCTTTAATTTTTGTTATCTGATTTGTGGTTGTTGTATAAATGTTTAATCTTAATCCCAGGTTTCTACTCCACCTTTGACCACTTAGTTGCCAGATTAAGAAAAAAGACTCACAATTTTTATTATTATAATAATCCTTAAACAGCATAATATCTGGATAGATATCTACCTTCTATATTAATGTCGATTTTCAATCAATAACCCTGAGTTAATATTTATAATATTTCATCTGGGCTGCTTTTAACTCAAATTGGCCAGTCCTGGGGGCAATGCTTTCTTGACCCCTAACCCATGTTTTCTTCCTCTTCCTCTTCCTCGTTCATCTTCTTTCTCTCTTCTGTGGTTCTCCTCTCCCCCCAAGCCTGGGAACCCTAAATTCTACCTATGTCTCTTCTGTCCAGCTATTGGCTATTGGCATCTTTACTCTCCAATCAGACATAACTTGAAGGCAAGGGCACATATTGTCTACATGTAGACTCTCTTGTCACTGGGGCAACCACATCTTGGGGGCTTACACTTAGGATTACAATACATAGCAAAAGACAAAATCTCAACACTTGGTACTAGGTGTTATGCTGAATTTTGTTTAGGGTGTGAGAAAATAATCTATTTTCATTTTCCTGTTTGTAATTATCTACTTCTAGTAGCACTGTATGTTGAAGGCTATCATTTTTCTTCATTATATATCACTGCCTTCTTTGTGAAAAGTCATGTGGCTTTAGAATTATAGGCTTGCCAGTGAATCCTCAATTCTATTCCATTTGTCAGTTTGTCTGTCTTAAGTAGGATGGTGGTGTTTTGATTACTTTTCTTCTATAATATACTTTATTTACATCTGTGATGGTGATACCTACAGTACTTTATTGTTTTGCTGTTCAAAATTGATTTGGCTATCCCGACCCTGCTATGTTTCCATATACACTAGGATTAATTCAATATAAGTTTATTTTAGGATGATTGTGAAGACCCTGGCAATGTAAGAACAACTTTGTTGGAACTTATATTTTATAATAATTCAATAAGTCATAATCAATACTATAAATTTGTATTCAAATCCATGTTCTAATATCTAATTCAATAAATAGAAAAGTTATAATTTATTATAGTTATAAAATTATATAGCTATATAGTTTATGTAGTTATGAAGGAGTAAAATTACAAAACCTCACTTAACATTAACAAAAGAATGTGGTAAAAAGTCATTTTGAATGTAATCTACACTACTCAGGTTTGTTATTTCTAATATTGTGAATGAACTATTTAGACATTTCAAAGCTCTCCGTTCAGATAGGATTTCAGCAAAAGTTTCTTTATAGGAAGTCAAAGGACAAATTGCAAAAGTGTGTGTTAGCCAAATTTTTCTTTTCATGTTAGTGATGAATAGTTGAAACATATTCAGTTATAAAAATCATATGTTAATCCAAGTAAGTTTTGTCATTATTAGTTTGGTGTTTTATCAATTTATTAAGCTTATTTGTGTGAAGAGTGCATTTATTCTTAAATATACATATTGTTTATTTGAAATACACATAGAAAAATTTTAGTAGATGCAAATACAACTCAGTTGTAGAATGTATGCTTAGCATACGCAAGACCTTAGACTCAATCCCCAGCAGATAAACAAATTAAGTCATCCAATGGCTTATTTCTGCTTTAAGTTAATGCATGATATGCAACTGAATATGTGTAGCAAATTTTGTCTTCAGACATAATACTTTCTTTTTTTTTATAATCATAAAAGATATGCTTAAGACACGCTTGTCAAACCTGGTTGTCACTTAATGATGAATATTATTAAAGTTTATGCAAATATGAAATCTGTAGCAGTAACTGAAGAATTTTAAGTAAAGCTGTTATTTAAAAAAATTGAGTCTTACATTGTATTTTATCTATTTTATATTAGTGCAATAATATAATGTTTTATATAAACACTTTTCTATTTTGTTTGAAAGGCTGGCCGGTTGGAACACAGTCATTGTGTGAGGTTGATTTTTCCTTCCTCCTCTGTGAATTAAATTTTGTGATTAGAATCTAAGTAAGGCATTTGCAATAAAGATTGAATAAAAAGGCACAGGCAAACCTTCGGAAATGACATTCTGGGTTATTCAAAAAGTCCAGTGAATCTCCTTTATTAAGTTCTGCACAGCTCTGTTTTCCAGGTTTATATCACTGATCTGAATGCTTTTGTTCCTGTTTCATGGAGGCAGATGACGTGAATCCAGTCTCGGCTCTGCTTATGGGAAACTTGTGACTTCCACAACACATCAGCCTTTCTGGACCTCAGAGTCCCTATGTAGCAATGGAAATAGTAATACTCATCTACTCCAAAGCTTCTAAAGTCTTAAAGTAACAAGGAAGGTGGTCAGCTCATCATGTACCGATGTCCTTAATCATGGAGTAGAACATTTGCTGCTCCTGTGGTTCATTTTGTTCCCATCTTATTATTCCGAGTAAACAAAATTTGTATGTCTGACAGCAGGTAGCTGTCAAATGCTTTCTGCTTCCTGTCACTGTAGATATCCTCAGTGTGGTATTTTGCATCTAACATCTTTTGTGTAACATCGTGTTCTGAGGTCCTATGGTTTCATGTAATTTTGAGTTATTCATAAAGAATCTGTGAGGATGAACAAAGGAGTTAAGAATCAAGGACATGCCAAGACCAGCCTGGCATCTTACATATTAATTACTATAATTACAAAAATGCACAAATAAGATCAGATTCCATGGTGAAGAAGCACTGAAAGTGTTATAACAATTCATTTTGGGTAAGAGAAAATATCTAACATCAAGTTATAAAACAGAGAGTAACCAGCTTAGATTTTAATGAGTCACAAATGATTTTTCAAATGTCGTTACATTTCATACTTTTTCAGCATTGTTAGGTCAAGGCAGATATTATATTTAATGGCTACCATTAAAGCAAACCAACAATAAAGCAGGACAGGACTAAATATCCAACAATTGAAGGAAACTGTTACCATAATTATCAAGATTTTGCTGAAATGTTTCTATCATCCAGCTCTTTTCTATATTCTCCATATGCAGACATGTATATTGTGAGTGTAGTAGAAATTTATTTTTAGTAGTTAGATTTAATTGTGTTATATTTAAGAGGGGCAATATCATATTCACTTTTCTTCCCTATTTGTCAATATCTGTAAATAATCATTATGGAAATACTGGGACTTACATGAGATAGCTTGAGATATTCTGTTTTCCACTATGTGGTATGGGTAGAAGCAGCATCTTCATCTTCATTCTTTTTTTTTTTTTTTTTTTTTTAAAGATTTATTTTATTTATTATATGTAAGTACACTGTAGCTGTCTTCAGGCATTCCAGAAGAGGGTGCCAGATCTCATTAAGGATGGTTGTGAGCCACCATGTGGTTGCTGGGATTTGAACTTATCACCTTCGGAAGAGCAGTCGGGTGCTCTTACCCGCTGAGCCATCTCACCAGCCCTTCATCTTCATTCTTAATTCTAGGACCTCAGAGTGCTCAACTCAAGTTTTTGGGCATTAAAAGTTAGTTCAGAGATAGTATTCATATGTTCTCTATATTAGCATTCAGTGTAAAGTTCTAAAAAAAATGTTTACTGTAAAGTGTCAGTGCTGCCTTACACTAGGACCTATATAGAATTCCCTCTAAGAATACCCCACCTGTTCTCCCACATGTCTAAAAATAGTGATTAAAAAAAAAAAACTTTTCACTGCTTGCAAAACGAAGTTTTACTAATCAAAAGGGAACACAGATCACGTTTTGTTTTCTTCCCCAACAGCATTAGCAAGAGCTAATGTTTATTGAAGAGTTTATATAGTCAGATATTCTTCCTTGTGTTATGCATATATTAACATAGTCTTTCAACAGCATTATTGTCTAGCCATTGTTTCACATTTTATCAATGAAGAAATTTAAATATAGATAAGTAATAAGTAACAAGTCTATTCCATTATAATATGGGGTAAAGAATATTTTAATTAAATCCAAGGTATTTGGCTTCTGAGTCATTGTCTGGTCCATTGAACTTGCTGAAGTAATAAATGTTGATAATATATTAAGGGTCTGCCATGGAAAAATTTTCAGAAAAAGAAAAGAGCTCTGATGTTTGAGTCACCAGCAAGTAGTTGGTAATTCAACACATAAGGGTGTACAGAGATAATCAAAGGGAATTGTAGTTCAGAACACGAAAGTACAAAAGAGACTCTTATGAAACACTAGTGCTTTAGAGATGAAAATATGGGAAATGCACTAAGAACAGATCAATAACAAGGAACTGCAGCAAGCAAAATAACAAGTCTAGATGTCCAAGGCAATGGTGTAGTTGGAAAGAAAAGACTTTCATCAAATTTCTGAAAAAGAAAGTATTTGATAATTTCTTTTTTTATTAGATATTTTGAAATTTCAGTGAAGAAGTATTGAAAGAAGGAAAAAGAAAGAAAAAAGAAAGAAAGGAAGGAAGGAAGGAAGGAAGGAAGGAAGGAAGGAAGGAAGGAAGATATCATGGATTAATGCTGAATATGAAGAATTTGTAGAGAATTTAAAAATTGTCTCTTTGAAGGGTAAGTGGGGTTAAAACTTGGAGGGAACAAAGTGCAACAGAAAATTGGTAACTGAATACTTAAAATCCTTTCTAGGATGACAATTAAATTTGCAAATGATTCTGAATAGTAGACATTATGAACATTTTTCAAAAGCAATAAAATATACTAAATTGAAGTCATTGTGACAATAAGAGCAAATATAATTCAGTATTTTGGTACATATGTGTTGGGGGCCTAGGTCCAGCGATATATGCTCTTCAGTGGCTCAGTCTTACAGTTTTACTAACCAGGAAAATGGTTATAAGTTGTCTGTTCTGGAATCAGTAAAAGGACTGGGTGGTATCCAGTGACACATAAAATGGAGACCACATTAAAAGGGCAAACAATTGTAAGAGGCTTATTCATGAGGTACAAATATCTAAAGTGTCAATTTGTGAGAAGTTGATATTAGATATTATTCTTTTAAAAATTTACTCATTTATTCATTTTACACTCCACATTTTATGCCCTCCCTTCTCCATCTACCCTCCTCCTGCTTCACATCCTATACCTCCTCCCCAAACCCCTGTCTCTACATGGATGTCCTCACCTCCCAAGGCACCTGATATCAAAACTCCCTTGGGCCTCCAGTCTCTTGAGGGTTAGGCACATCTTCTCTGAATGAACACAGACCCTGCAGCCCTCTGCTGTATGTGTGTTGGAGGCCCCATATCAGTTGGTATATGCTGCCTGTTTGGTGGGCCAGTGTATGAGAGATCTTGAGAGTCCAGATTAATTGAGACTTCTGGTCCTCCTATAGGGTCACCCCTTCTCCTCAGCTTCTTTCAGTCTTTCCCTAATTCAACAACAGGGGTCAGCTCTTTTTGTCCATTGTTTGGGTGCAACTATCTGCCTCTGACTCTTTCAACTGTTTGTTGGGTCTTCCTAGTGCAGTCATAGTAGGTCCCTTTTAATGAGTGCTCCATAGCCTCAGTAATAGTGTCAGGTCTTGGGAACTCCCCTTGAGCTGGATTCCACTTTAACCCTGTCACTGGACCTTCTTTTCCTCAGACTCCTCTCTATTTCCATCCCTGTAATTTTTTAAGACAGGAACAATTATGGGTCAGAGTTGTGACTGTGGGATGGCAACCCCATCCCTCACTTGATATTCTGTCTTTCTGCTGGAGGTGGGCTCTATAAGTTCCCTCTCCCTACTGTTGGGCATTTCAGGGTCAGGGTTCTCCCTTTGAGTCCAGGGAGTCTCTCAACTCCCAGGTCTCTGGTGCATACCAGAGGGTCCCCCCAACCTCCTACCTCCAGAGGTTGCATGTTTACATTCTTTCTGCTGGTCCTCAGGCTTTAGTCCTTTTCCCTTACCTATATTATTGTTAATGTCAAGGTTTAAAGATGATAAACTGGGAGCCTAGACCTGTGGCATGTTCAAAACAATATTCACACAGGCTATACTTGACAGATAAACTGAGTTACACAATATGAAAAGTATTCACATTCAGAAATTAGAAGTATATGAGATGGATTTTGGCCAATGGAGTTCACCATAAAAGTATATGGTAATGCATGGTATGTATACTAATCTCTTTTTCTAAATAAACTTTAGTAGTTAGTTTGTTCAAAGACTAATTATCATTACCTCAAGATTTTTTTCTACTGAGGATATCAAAGATGAGTCTATAAAAGTATTATCATTATGCATAATAAGATTGTGAACTTCCCTGGTAATGTAGCTTTCAAGGTCACTATGAATATTTGCAGGAGTGAGGGTTGTACTAGCTGCTACAAAGGTACTGGTTGTCATACTCTTGATGGGGAATTTGCTGGAGCCAAGCTCAACTTTACACTGAAGTCAATTTAATCATGGGCTTCAGCACAATGAAGAAATCAGGCTCAATCTTTCTCCAAAGCTTGATTAACATTGATGGTTAGCTCAGTTTCCTGACTTCAAAGATGTTGGTTAATAGTTTCCAGTAATGTTAATGAAACAGATCTATTTTGTGTCACCATATGTGACTGTATGTGGTATACAGTGTGTAGACACAAGATTGTCTATGATTTTCCATGTTTCAACAGTGACTATGACTTAAAGACAAATTTAATTAAGTCTTCCAAATGTACATTACATTTGAACTCTATTCTGGAAAAATTATGCTGCCTTTTGGTTTGTTCAGTTATATGTAAAATGTAGGAAATAAAATGGTGACTGGAATTTGCTTGAAATATTGTAAGCCTCAGTGCATTGTGAATATTACCTAAAATTGGGCTGTAAAATAAGCAATCATATAAAATTTGATTTAACATATTATACCATCACACTGTGCAATACAAAATTCACATTATGTGTTATTGCTCTTAATTTGTGTGTGTTATAAAACACAGTCGATGAATCACTGTCATTTCTGGCTTGTTCTTTAGAAGGACCTTTTTTCAGGAGAAGTTTCACAAGTGTTTTTCAGGTGATAAATTAGAGATTCTTATGTTTTTGCAAATGTTCTTGAGATTCTTTGTCTTATAATGCTTTGCCAGATTTTTGGTTTTGTTTTGATTTTCTGTTTATTTGTTTGTTTGTTTGTTTAAAAGGTCCTGTCGATATATATGATGTTTTCTGGTCTTGTGTTTTAATAGAATTTCTCTGTGTGTAGATGTGTCTATCTCTGTATGTATAAGTGTTTCTTAAACCTTTTCTTTGTTCTTTTTCCTCCTATTTGTTCTGTACTATTCTGGTTTGGTTTTATTCTATCTAATTTATTTTTAATAATAATAATAATAATAATAATAATAATAATAATAATAGATGCCTATTTAATCTTAATGCAGACAGAAAGAAAAGATGTGGATTTGACTATGTTGGGAAGAGTACAGAATCTATGAAGAGTTGGGCAACAGGAAATCAAAATAATATATCTAATTTTAAAAGTATTTTTAATAAAATGTTCTTAAATAAGTTAAGATTCATGAGAAGGTTTAAAGACACTATAAGGAGGTGCTATTTATTTTACATTGGTGTTCTAAAATTATGACTTCTTTAATTATCATTAAAATGAAAACCATGAAATGAGCATTGATATGTGCAGTTATATTTCTTTGGTATTTTTTGGCCCATGCAGATTCATATTCAAAGATAGAACCACTGCTTTGGCATAAAAATCTCTTGGGGCTATTTTTTGTCTGTCAAATTCTCACATTCACTATTTTTAGTCCATGGGAGCCAATAGTGTAATTCTTATTTCATTTTGATAATATCCTATCTGAGTAGTTGTTCAGGCCCAGTAAAAAATTACCATATACAAATGGTATATCCTTATATTATATATCCAATGGCATATCCCAATGGTAAATCCTTTATATTTATGAACAAAATCTATGGTATGTGTGTGCAACACTTTAAGAATCCAATAAATTATTAATGGATATTTTGGCTATTTCTACTTTATGACCAATACCAATGAAGAAACTGTAAAAATGAGGATCAGGTATTTTTTGGACATATATTGACTTCCTGGAGTAAATACACCAAGATGCTATTGCTGAATACTACTTACTTAAGCATGTATTGTTTGTGTTTAGTGCTTAAAAGAAATGCAAACTTATTTTCAAGATTGTTAGTAACTTTTTTACATGTCAACCCAAAATGGTTAAGGAGTAGGTTTTCAATATGCTATTCAATATTTTGCACTTTTCCTTTTAGCGATTTTTGGGATGTGTGTTGCAATATGTCACCAGGATCTCTGTGTACTGCACTGAGCACTAATGTTGTTGAACTGAGCACTAATGTTGTTGAACATCTTTCCATGTGCCATTAACCTATTAATACCTCTGGTAAAGAGCTTCATTATGATTTACAATTTCAAATCATATTGATCATTCTTATATGTGACTGATGAGTTTTGAGTGTTGTGTAATGTTCCCTGTGTCTATGCAATTTTTCTATTTTCTCAGTCAGATCACTGGCAATGCAAATTTTTAATTGTATGTATGATTTGTCTATTATGTTTTAATAATAAAATTACCTTGAAATATATTCAATTAGTTGTATATTAAAAACAGTAAACATCACCCCAAATTGTAAAATAAATAGATAGATAGGTAAATAAATAAATAAGTTGAAAGTTAGATAGATATATAAACCAATTTGTTAAGACATGAAAGATTATGATATAACAACAATAAATTTATTATGAGGAGCAAAAGCAATTTACCTGCATGCTAAGAAATCAGGAAAAAATGTAATATGAATTCATAAAAAATACAAAAAATGACTAGAAGATAATATTAGGAGAAAAGTAAATTAATATAAATAGTAATAAAGACAGTAATTATTTACTCAATCTTATCCATCACAATTTTATATGATGGAAATAAGAATACAAAATTTTAAATGTATAGGATTAAATAAAAATGTTTAATAAAATCCCTGCTCAAAGGAAATGTATATCAAATGAAACACTTTATATTAGAAAACTGTTGTATTGAAAAACAGTCACTTTAGAACTGTACAGGAGCAAGTCAAATTCAAAGTAGAAGAGAGTAAATTCCAAGGAGCTAGTGGGCCGAGGGGACATTGATCAAAGCATACTGTATATATGTATGAAATATTCAAAGAATAAAAATATTATTTTTTCTAGAGATATATGTAACAATGATTACTAAACAAAGAGGTCATGAATTTAAAGAAAACATGTAGATGGTACATGGGAGAGTTTGGAAGGACGAAAGAGAAAGGGGAAATTAGTGTGATTATTATCTCTCTGTTTTAATAATTTTTTTGTTTGTTTTTCAAAACAGGGTTTCTCTGTGTAGCCCTAGCTGTCCTGGAACTCACTTTGTAACCAGGCTGGCCTCAAACTCCAAAATCTGCCTGCCTCTGCCTCCCAAGGGCTGGTTTTAAAGGTATGTGCCACTACCGCCCGGCAACAATTTGTTTTAAAAGTTCAGAAATGGATGAAATTGAAAGTAGGAGACAATTAAGAGAAAAGCCAGAAAAAACAAAATCTAGTTCTCTGAGCTAGTGAGAATGACTTGCGACAACCACAATGCTTTCTTAAACATGTGGTGGGCCTTATTCATTTTTCACATGCTTCTGATTCCATGTGGTGGGGGCATGGTGGAGTAATATTGTTTAAATCATAAGATCTTAAAAAAAATAAAAAAAACCCAATGGGAGTGAGCTTAATTCATGGTAGACAGGAAAACAGCAGAGTAGTTAAGTGTCAGGTAAAGCTATACAACCAGGACACACACACACACACACACACACACACACACCTACTCTCTCAAGTCACTCCTACAACTCTGATAACAGCTAACAATGCCATCATTTCCTTAATCCATCATGGGGTTAACCCACTCATTAGATGAGTCTAATGATCTATCTACTCTCTCTAGAACTTTCCTCCCAGACACTCCCCAGCATTTACTAGTCACTGAGCTCTTTCTCTCAGTTTAATCAAGTTGAACAATCAATGAGCCATTGCAAATTCAGAAAAAATACACAAAGAATAGAGAGAAGAGAATGAGAGAAAAAAGTCAGTATCAGAAATGAAATGAAGAACACTGTTGTAGGTCCTATGAGTGCTAAAAGGATAAAAAAAAGAATTCTGTGAATAACTTTGTCTGCCTGAAAGATACAATCTATGATAATTCACACAAGAAAAAATATAAATATGCAATAATCCTATATCTATTAAATCTCTGTGTTTTATTAAATATTGATGTTTACTTACTCTTTAAAATGGAAAGGACCAGAACAAATGGAATATTACAAGGTTTAAAGAAAAAATATGATAACTCACCTTTGCTTATAGTATATATTTTCATGTAATGAAGAAATTTTAGTCTATAATTTATTAATGAGATGACTACACCTCATTTGCATCTTCATTTCTATAAGTTTGGTAATGAAATGGAAATTTTTGTTGACTTTGAAATATATTGTTTCAAATATGGATATTAACACTATTACTAAAAGTAATAAACAATTACTCATATTTTGGCCATAGACTTTATTTGCTACAGAGTCAGGCTGCTGATTAATTTTCATCCATGCAATATTATATTTAGTATTTCCAACAATCTAATGTCTGTGTCAATTTTTTAGTCTCAAGATCTATCTATAAAAGTAACTACAGCTCAAATGGTTATGAAATGTAATGTGGTGATATAATTGTGATATATTGCATAGGAGTGAGGAAATATACCTGGCAGTCCCATACCAAGATGTTCCCCTGAGGGATCAGAGAGCTCATTTCATAGAACAGACCTAGTATAAAGAAGATTCATTGTTAAACAAGGAATCTGGGACCTGGAACAGTGTAGAGGCAGAGAATGGGCAGAGAATGTGGGGTGGGGAGAGATGAACAGAAAGAAAGAGAGGAAGAGACGCCAGTTGGGAACACTTGGGGAGAGAGAGAGAGAGAGAGAGAGAGGGGGGGGGGCAGAGGCAGAAACAAAGACAGAGAGACAGAAAGAGAGACAGAGGAGAGAGGGGCTGACATTTCCACTGTTCATCCTGGCTTGCACTGGCAATCTGTGGATGATGACACAGCCATTGCTACTACACAGCTCTCGGGCTGAGCTTAGAAGAATTGTCTGTAAGCCAATACATATAAGTTACATAAGTAAGTTACATATTGTGACATTGCAATACTTTGTTCCAGAAATGTGTTTTTTTAACCTGGTTTCTGTTAGCATATACACTATTTAGATACAATTCATGTCTTATTCAAGGTCCAGTTTCATTTGCATTCTTATATTTAAAAATAGTCTACTTTATTACAGCCCAAATTTTGATGAATTCTATTATAAAAATTATTTTTCTCCTTAGTCTATTGTTATTCAGAACAAATGGATTTTATAAAGAAACATTTTATACCTAAAAATTATAACTGGATTTAGGTTCATTTTTCTGAAGGAAATTATGAGTTTGGACAGAATTAAAGTTAATATGATAAAATCTACAATTAACATTCCAATCTATTATATTATCCATGCTAAGTTGTTTTACAATTTTAAGCAAAATTTAAATTATTTTTTTAATTATAAGAATCATTATCAAGGAGTGCATCATGTCAATTAGTGGTATGATTTATTTATCATTGCAATTACCTGACAACATAATTCTTTTGCATTATTATAGACCTTAAAGCAAAATAAAATACAATAAAACTAATTACTTTGTCTTTTTATTACATGTTATTTATTTATTTATTTATTTACTTACTTACTTACTTACTTATTTATATGTCCCTTGAAGGTGGGTGCATGTGCCTCTGTGCACATGTGGAGGTCTGGACCAGTTGAAGGTGGTACTCTCTATCATATGGATCGGAAGATAGAACTTGTGCTACTGGGCTTGGCTTCAGGTGTGTTTGACTACTTAACTATGTCACTGGATACACTTTTCTCCAGAGTGCCTTTCCATGAGAAATAAAAATTCACAATCATAATTGCAGAAAAATAAAGGAAATAACTGAGGTCAATTAATTTTCTTCTTTCACTCTTCAGAGTCAGCTGTGATGCATACAACTAAATATCGCTGTTAGCAGGCCTGCCTGAGATAAGTTTTAATGCTTGAAAAGACTGTTTCATATTGGTCAATCAATTAAAAATTATATACCAGAAACTTTTATATTTTTTCTTCTTCCTAAAATCCACATCATCAGACTGTTCAGAGCCAACTTCTAGTTCCTTTGGGACTATTGCAGGAATGGGGATATCTAATAGAATGCAATGTCTCTGTTGGGTTTAGGATGGAAGATGAGAAAGCTCACCTCAGAAGCAGGAGCTTATAGTGAAAGCTTTATTCTGTGCAGTTTGGGAAGTAGCCAGTTCCAGATCTGAACCATGTTTAGGAAGGGAGATTGTATAGCATTTTTTATAGGATATGAACACAAAGCAATGGGCATGGGGTAAGCTGTTGCATTGATCACTCATATTTTGACACAAGAGGTTAAATAAGGAAGTTAACAATGGTGACTGGGACTTATCCAGGTCACCTGGTTTCAGGGTCCTTGAGACAGGTTTTGCAGTTAGGTCCTCTCCTGGACTCTGACCTTAAATTTAGAGCGATAAATAAACAAAGGAGTTGACAAGCTGCACATAGTCAATTAAGTCAAGACAGGCAGCACATTCATGACTTGCATTCTTCAGCTAGATAAAGGGATAACAGCATCTTCCCTCTTTAGTTCCCTTACTGATGAACATAGGAAGTGAAACTTCTGAAGAAACAGGATAGGAGTTGGGTTCTGGGGTCTGAAAACATGAACTCAGTCTCGATCCTGCCAGCAAGGTGGAACTTTTTCCTGAGATGGCTGGACTTGGGAAACTACCTCCTAACATTCTCAAATTCTAGCATGACAGCAAAAGTAGGCCTTTATAAAGCCTTTTCTAATGTCCATTAAGGCCTCCAAGATCCTCAACCCTTAAGCAAACAGTGGTGCTTTTTGAGGGGTAGGGGGCTCCTTGAACACACAACTAATAAACGTAAGAGTGAAAATGACGTTTTCCTGTCCCCTGAATCTTATGTCTAACATACTTCTAAGAGATGGTATTCACCCCAGTTATTAAACACCTACTATACTCTAAATAAAATACTTTAAAAATTTAACACATTTAAGGGCACATAAAACATGTGATTTTAATCCATATGATAGCACAAGTGAAGGTAATATACTTTTTGGTCATTGTATACATAAGAATAGCACAATCTTAAATGAAACACCTCGTTATAAGTGTCAAGTCTCAGGTTGACTGAACATCCAAAAATGAGGTCAAACTGGACTATAGGATTTCTGGTGGTGAGATAAAACCCAGCGTCCCCCAGGAAATTGTGAAATTAGTTACCATAACCCAAAAGTAGTCATTTCCCTAAGTCTGGCAGAGGACACATATGGCTCCATTGACAGCTAGCTGTATTTGCCTATTAAAGCTCTTTCAGGCTTCCAGGCTTCCTCAGTCCCAATTCACAAGTCTTTGTTATGTGTTTCAAAGCCAACAGACCTGACATTTGTCCATCCTGTGTCCCCTCAGAGACTGACTCTCCTTATAATCGATGTTCTTTACTATTCCCTACCTCACTATCTCTTGCTATCTACTTCTCTTGCAGTGTTCTATGCTATATCTCTTGGTATCTCACTATCTCCTTCACAATCCCCTGCTTCCCTGGCACTGACAATGTTTATCTGTCTTTCTTTCTGGTCTGGATTCTTCCAGGTGCCTCTTATCAATGTTTTCTCTCTCGTTCATATCTATAATAATAATAATAATAATAATAATAATAATAATAATAAACCTTACCCATACCAGGAAGACCATGTTGGCAGTTTCTTTACTATGCCCTCTTGGAATCAATAAGTATAGTAAAGAAGATTAGGGACTTGGATCTCTGGCTCTAAATACATTGCCATTTAACTAAACATTTCCTGGGGGGTGTTGAGTAGGGAGACAGGTGTATGATAGGTAGGTCACAGACCAAAACATACAGTAAAGTGACCTCCCATGATGTTGGCCTCAAGCATAGACTTGACTTTCTTACTATTTTCCAAAGTAGAATGCAGCAAAAATGATGGGCTGCCATTTATGAGGCTGTACTATGTAAAAAAGAATTATCTTTTGGTTTGAGTATTCTCTTATTTCTTTTCTATCATAATCTTCTGGAAGAAAACCTCAAGTGAGATAAACACATTGAAAGACTTACGTAAGTAAACTCAGAAGGGAGATACTGTGAGTTCTCCTAACTGACCATTATGCAAATAAACGTAATCTGTCCTCATCCCTGGAAGTACCTACAGTCTTACATAATGCATCACTCCAGTTGTCTTGTTAAGGCTGAGTCAAAAATCATCAACTGACCTACTAAACACACTGCATATGAACTAATAAGGAGCTATTTTCAGCGGCTGTGTTTGGGGTAATTTCCACTGTAGTAACAAATAATACAATACTTACTTCATCAAGATACATTAAATACATGCATAGATGGATGAACGGATAACAGGTTTTATATAAATACAATATGTAGAGCTAACAAATAACTAAATAATATTTTGCCTGAACCATAATGTTGTGGTTGTTTAGAGATATACTAGAAGCAAATGGTAATTTGCTTAAAAACAAGGGAGGTTTTTAGCAGAAATTATTGTATAAAAGTTTCTTGAGGAAGACTTTCAAACTCAGACAGCCTTGCCTCTATCAAGGATTGTTTAAGGAGGATGCCTCAGGGCTGGATTAGATGAGTTGTCTCTCACCTTTTGATAGTAAGATGATTGGGATATATTGAGCCCTTCTGGGGTGTATAACCCCTCCTAGGTGCTACATGAAAGCTTGTTGAGACATGGTCCTTTTTGGAATGTTACAAAAAATGCCACATCCATATTAATTTTAAAGACAGTTCAAACTCATTTTATTTGTGACCTCTCCTTTCTTTCTGAATTTAGTGAACCAGTTGTCTGTGCAATTTATTTACCAATCACTCATGTTTTGGCTTTTGACATCACTTGGATTGTGATTATAATTAGATAATTTTTTATGTAAGAAAATATTTCTCACTTATTATTTCTAGATGTGCAGGTCTGCATTTTGCACCATGCAATCAAAGCTGAAGTCAATAACACTAAACAATTTTGACATAGTAGCCAGGGACCTGCTGTATTCTTGAAGACTTCAGCTCTTCTTATGTGAGCAATTTACCTACATCTGTATTCTTTTCCATTGTTTTGGTTGCAGTAACCTAAGACCTCAAGGTCACTTCTCATTGCTGGAAAAATTTGATCATGGCTCACTGTCACAATTGCCCATGCTTTCAATATCCATGCTGCTAGGAATATATAATTAGCAATTAAATATTCTCCCAACCAAAGAATAATCTCTACATAAGAAATAGAAAGGGAAATGGTTTTATTACTCAATAGGCTTTAAAGCCCAAATGTGTCTCACACCACAGGCACTGTAAAAAAAAAAATTGCAAGAACAGAAAGGTTACGTTTTTATAGACACAAAGAGGTATAACTGAATAAAATAAATATCTGATTTATAACTGATTTGTTTTATAATGTGACAGTAAGATGCAGAGGGAGAGGGTGCCTCAATGGGCCCAGGATTGGCACCCTCCTCCCAGGTACCATCCATACTAAGTAAAGATCTAGTACAAAATAAAAATTATTTGGGGCATGAGAAGTGGATGAGGGAAAGAAAGGGGACAGAGAGGGACAGAACAAGAAAGAAGAAAGAAGGGAAGAGACCAAGCAGGAACATGTGGGGAGAGAGGCTGGGGGAGGAAAGAGAGAGAGAGAGAGAGAGAGAGAGAGAGAGAGAGAGAGAGAGAGAGAGAGAGAGAGAGAGGCAAAACATTCCTTTTATAGCAAGCCAGGTTCATATTGTTGCTAAGTAACTGTTGGATGGAGCCTAGAAGAAATGCTAACAGTCACCACTTCTCATCTTCAAAGAGACGGACTTTATGGCATCATGTGCTAGTTTATCTGACAGAACTTTAAAACTGAAGTTATCATGTCTGTTTGCTTTTTGCCTCTCTGCATGGAAACACTTCTTAAAACTTTAAGGCAAGAGGTAGTTTTCCAGCTGTGACTACTGAAGATGATTAAGTTCCTGATACGGTAGACATTCTTGAATTGAAAGCTGGCAAAGAAGCTGTACTAGCTTTACTACTATGTCAAAAACGGAGCTAGTGCACTAGGATGAACTGTACTATTTTTGCGCTAATTCTCCAACCTAAATATGCCCAAGCAGTGCAAACACAACTCAATTAATATGAATCCATGCTATGCGCCTAGATTGGGCAGATCTACCGCTACACTGCCATCTTCCCCATATAAAAGATCCCTTAGAACTTGCGATTTCTCCAGGCCACAAACTTCTACTCTGCTTTCCTTCCACCCCCTCCTCCATCATTCTCTCTTTCTCTCCCACACCTTCTCTCTCCCAACTTTCAGCTCCACCTTCCCTGCCCCTGCCCAATATCTGGCTCTAGCTTTTATTTTGCAAATTAAAGGTGGGAAGCATGTTTATAGGAAATCACCTGAGTCCTGACTCATTCCTTCTTTGCAACCCCTCTCAGGAAAACAGAATTAGCACCAAGTTACAAATAGCCCCAGGGCTATCTGCAACAGTACTTCATCCTAGTACAGTTTCAGAGCTTTAGCCCATAACTGGCTTTATGGAAAGTTTCTTGGCTTTATTAGGACATAGTCCCACGACAGAAGTGTTTGATGGCACACATTGATGGTGGATAAGAAGCATAAAATGATGAAGGGAAAATAGGGACAGAATTTAACTTTCTAGGACATGCCTTCAGTTATCTACTTCTTCCAGATATAAGCCCTACTATGGTGCTTTGAATAAGAAATCTCTCCCATAGGCTCATATATTTGAGCACTTGATCACCAGCTGCTATTTAGTGAATTTATGGATGCTATAAGGTATAGCCTTACTAGAGGAAGCACTTCATTAAGGGCATGCTATTTGGGTTTTCATCTTTATCCCACTCCCTACTCCTTCTCTCTCCTTCCTGTATATGTTAGGTGTGATTTCTCATGTTCCTACTCTAACTGACATGCAACTCAGTGCCCTGTGTATTCTGTGACTTTGCTAATAATCATTCTTTGTTTTCTAGACAAACATTTTATACTATCTCCTCTCTCAACCAACTTCTCCTTTGTTTACTTCTCTCTCTCTCTCTCTCTCTCTCTCTCTCTCTCTCTCTCTCTGCTATCAATTGCCAATGACTCCGAATTAGAGGGTGGGGGTTTTCTGTCTATATTTTCTCTCATTGTAAGCTTTATTTAAATCTCCATGCACAGATACTTTATTAAAAATATATCCATTTTGCAGCATTCTCACTTTTCTTTTACTTACTAGCTTTATATCATGACATAACATTAACAAATAAATTTACTATCTTTTGTTAGAATATATTTTTCGGGGGGGGTGGGCAGGAAGACTAAGCTATGTCTATACTCTTCTCATAAAGTCCTAATGACAAACCAAACTAATTTTATTCTCTATTTCTTTTTTATTGCTCTTGTTGACATATTTGTTTGACTTATTTTCTAGTCAAAGGAAATAGATTGCTAACTAGAAAATTGGCACATGTTCCCAACTATAATAAACCTCTTTATAGATGTATTCTGTCTATCTTCTGGTTTCTCCAGAGTTATCTTCTCCATTTCTTTTAAGCCCACCACCTATCCTTGTCCATGTGATGCATTTCTTTTTATTTAGTCAGTTATATCAACTCAGAAATTTCACTCCATTTATTTATATTAACTCCAGCCTTAGTCTTCATCTAATAAACATTTACTTTAAATATCAGAGCAACAGAAAAATAAGATTCACTTGACTTAGTCCCATTTTCTCAAGCAATTCTCTTGACTACTTTGTTATAGTAAACTGAACTCTGAGCTATTTATGATGCCATTGCTGCAGCCATCTTCCTTTCGACATCAATTTTTCTTGCTACCTGCTATTAATTACCTCTCTGCTTATCTATCTAACACACACACACATACACACACAAACACACAGAAACACGCACACACACACACACACACACTTTTCATCCGCATGACCTCAGTTTGCAAAATCTCCTCATTAAAAAAGGTCTCAAGACTTTTCTCCTTGTATTTATTACTTTATGTAAATTTTGCTAACTAAAACTTAAATGATCAAGGCCCCACAGGGTATTACTTACCCTGTTTTTATCCTCTGTCCCCTTTCTTACTAATTCCAATTCAATCACACAAATTTTATGGATATTTCCTATACTCACATTTAATAATATTCCCCAACATGATTCAGGATTTTGTTTTATTATTATTTAGAATATTTTTCATGTACAGTTTTAAACCATTAGCTCTGTGAGGTAGTAGAGATGTTTACACTAAAATGAAGGCATTCACTTAATCAGCAAATGGCCATGTAGTAGAGAAGCTATCAATGACAGATTTTGCACTCTCTACTATGCTTCATGTTAAATGGAAAACAAACAAAACTTTCAGTTGTAAGTACTTGCTGGTTGTTTATTTAAATTAGTGACAATAGTCATAGAATATTAACAATTTATTTCATATAGCTTCATTTCAATAACTTCATTTTCAATATTTTCTAGAAACAAAGAAACATAAAATATCCATTAAGACATGTTTGTGCTATCGAATAGTTTTCACGGTAGTCAAGCGATTTTTTTTCAAAATATTTTACATTATTTGTCGACTCTCTTACTGGAACATATCAAACTACATTTCTCAATATCCTGAATATGTCAAGTATGTCAGCTCCACCTCTACATTGATTCCATGACTGCAGAATCAATATTTCCTTAATGCATAATTATATTCTCTTCATACTTCAAAGCCCAAGCTAATATCAAATACTCTAATAACTATAAATATAGTATGGTAGATCATTTTGTAGAATCTCCAGAAATGCACAGACACACAGATACACACACACACACACACACACACACACACACACACATTATTCCTGTGTAGTTCCTGATTGTGGAGGAAAAATTAAATCACTCCTTTCTGATACCATGTATACATTTTTACACACATATTTGCAAGCAAACATGTAGAGACATGTATATATTTCCTGACTGTGACAAAGAGATTACTTTGTAGCCTATCAAAGATTGATTAATCCTTGTTGTTTCAATGAACACACAGACATTGTCTAGAATAAAGCAAGTAGAAGATAGTGAGCCTATCTGAAGGGATATTAAAGATAGCTTCTAGACAACATGGCAGACCTAGAAGATTCTTTTGCATTGTGAAATTCTCATGGAGACATTAAAGGACTGTAGTACAAAATGCCAGAGAAACAAACATAAAGGGCTGTTATTGAAAGGCGCACTAGAAACTAACAGTTGAAATCAAGGATGAGGAATTATTTCAAGGAACTGAGAAAATATTTTCAGGGAAAGATTTATTTTCATTTTTTGAATCATTTAAAATAGATTTAACATAACTGCATGTTCTCTTGATAGAAATTAATTATAACATTGCTTAAAATAGTTGACATGAACATTTTATTATTACATTAGAAAAGAATGATTAGTACTTGTGGGAAGTCAAAGGGAGTCTCTGTTAATTATCTAAAATTAGAGCAAGAGCTCTGCTGGCTGGATTTTCAAGCATTTATGTTTGTATTTCTAAGAGGAAACATATTTTCTAAGTTCAAGTTGAAGAAACAACTATAGTCACAAAAAGTCGAATGCAAACTTAGTTCATAAATATACATAATCTTATTGTAATATAATTATGAAATAATAATATAGACACATTAAAATATTGTGTCATAAAACAAAAGTAGTTCATTGCATCTGAACTGAATTAAAACTGATCTTGAAGTTAATTGGCAATATTTCCTTTATTTTAAATATAAAGTTTGAAGGACAGAGGAAATCTCATGTTTGCTTGAGTGTCTACCAAGCACATGTGAAAAGCCAAGTATGCACACCACACACACACTCACACACACACACACACACACACACACACACACACACACACACCACATGTACACGTATAGATTTCCATCAGTAATCAGTATAAGTAAACAGAAACAGAACATAAATTCATGTTTGTATCAGTCATACTGACTCACATATAGTGACTCTCAAAAAAACCAGTCTTTTAAAATGGCTTCACATTGACAACAAGGGAATCACAGTAGCTATAGTCCCTACTCTTCTGGTTAGCTTTACACCTTTGTAATTTATTCCACTTGCTCTAATAAAATTCCGAAACAGCAAGAAAATAAAACTGTAACATATTCTGTTGTCTGCTACTCTTTACTGACTGATGAAACCAGATTTGACTGCTGCAGATGAATTTCATTATTAACCAAAGCGTCTAATTGTTTCTCAGTGCCTTCTCTTCTAATACAGAGCACATAAAAGATCCTGACAGAGAGTAAAACATTATTTTAGCCCCTAGACATCCATCCAAAATAGCCCCATTGTTCCAGGATGTCAGGTGTTTGTGGGTTTTGCCAGGTGTTTGTGGTTTTTTGCCTTTATAGCCCAATGCCAGGTGTTCATGGTTTGTGTGTCTATATAAACCCCTTACCCCTTGAGCTCGTGGTCGACTCCTCTACCCCTGCATGGGATACGAGTCATCCCCAGTGCACTGGAATAAACCTCTTGCAGTTTGCATCAAGACTGTTTCTCGTGAGTGATTTGGGGTGCCGCCTCTTCTGAAGAGTCCTCATGCTGTGGGTCTTTCACACACAGTATCTTTCTCTGTGTCTCCTCCCCTGGAGGAATGAGCCAGGTCAGCAGGATGATTTTCTGTTTGAGGATGCATTGCCTCCTGGCTGTTTTCCTAGATGCATGTCATGCAGAAAGACCTGGATGACACTATTGCTTTGTAAGAGCTTTGTGCTAAGGAGATCCTGGCTGCCTTCAATGCTACAAAGTCATCCAAGCTTTGCACTGATTGTCTTGTCATGATCTGTCATCGCCTTAAGATCTAAAGCTGCTGAAATACTTAAATCAGATTAGGTCTTCTGCCTTCTGCCCAAGACAATTTCCCTGGCTGCAAATGTAGTTTTGTGGAGTGTAAGATTTAAATAAATCTCATTATTTCTCTTGTTTTCTCAATATATATTAGAATTGAAAATTGCTTATCAAATTTTAATTACACACACACCTATATATATATATATATATATATATATATATATATATATATAAAACTTTTAATCTAAAATTCATTCCTAAAAGTGTAATAAGCTATTATTACAGATCAACAGTGTCACTATACATGTTACTGCTAAGGCTCAAACCTAGTATTTCCTGGACAATAAATATCCCTAAGATCTCCTCTTTATAACAGATGTAAGAGGAGTTATGTAATTTTCATGACAAAAATAATTTTGTATTTTTAAAGAGAACTATATATCTATGTTCATGCTTACATAAAAGTATAGACTAAACTGTTAAAAGGCTTTAAAAATTCCAGTGAAGCAACAAATGAGGAAGGTCACACAATGGTTGCAATGATTTAGTAGATGATTCTGATAGGACTCTTTCAATTCCACTTCATCTTGGCAGTTCATGCCAGTGTCTAACCAGGTATTCAAAGTATAAAAAGCCCAGTCACTTCAGAAACCATGACAGAATTCTTCATATTTTCCCCTTATGTACAAATAAATGCTCAGTTTCTCTAGTGAGCAAGAGCTAAAACATCTATCCTCATTTTAATTCTTATCTCACAAAATTTATAATTTGAGAAAAAGATGGATTTAAAATCTGTGCTCAATTGGAATGGAGTCTTTCAGGGAATTAGTGTATAGAAATATACATAAGTAGGATGGTTTTAGAGTCCCTTTTCCACACAAATAAGAAACACTCAAACCCTGGCAACTGGTGAGGTTAGATATTAGATAAGAATTTAGAACTATGCTACTATACTGGCAAGTGCAATGACATTGAGACAATGAACCCCACAGAATCATAATTCTCAGCAAACGTGTACTAGGGAAAAGACCTTGGATGTGGTCTCAACTAGAGGAAGGACTTGTTAACTGGTGAGAGATCCCACACTGTGCTAGTCTTGTAAAGCACCTTGCCTTACACATTGGAACTGAGACACTGGCTACGGTGGAATTACCTCTTGTCCCAAACTGCTTACACATGCCATCTGGTTATATCTAAACCCTCTTTGTTTCTTTGTTTCTTCAAAGCTGCATTTAAAGGGCCATCGGACTTCATTGCTCCTCTTACCAATATCAACAAATGTTGAATAAATATCCTTTTATGTTTATTTTGTCTTTTGCTTGTTGTTTGTTTAATGAGTTTAGGAGAAAGTGTAGCTGGGATTAGACTGATTAAATTTCCAGAACCCAGGCTCTGACCCACACAGGTCTAGTAATAATGAGCTCAGACCTTCTGATACCCATCAGCAACCAGAGTAAAATGGGACTGTGCCCTGACTTTAATTTTTGGTTCACTTTTTTAGCCTTGGTCATGGTATACGATTCATTGATACTTCTCCCTCATACTCTCAGAAAAGTGAAATCTTGAGAGTGTGGTACCAAGTATAAGAGAACAAGAAATGCCATCAATATCTATTCTACTGTCCATCAAATGGGTACAAATGGTCATAATAATAGAACCTAATTTTTGATCCAGGTGTTCCATTGGTAAATGACATCCATAATCAGTTAGTTTATCATGTAAACTAAGAAGAAAATGGCACATATGTTATCTCAAGAATTAAGACAATACAAATAAGCACATTTAAATGGTAAAGCTTAGTGTGCATGCAGAGGTTTTTATTTCTTAAGTTTGTTCAATAAATACTGCCAGGATTACTATTAATTTCCTGTGGCTTCTTCTATGGAAGTTCTATAAAAATTATTTGACATTAATTTTGGCTTTTTTTTGGTATGGCTTGGTGAATATTAAGCATATATTCTATTAAGCATATATTCTATTATTTTCTTGTTTTCTCAGACTTTGTTTTAATTTACAATTTATCTTCCAGAAATATAAAGTTATTTTGCAAGAAATTCATCTTGCACATATAAGATTATCCTTTGGAAATTTCAAATTTAATGAGCACCTCATTTCTAAGTAATAACATTTGATATTTTCTAATGGCTTACACTTTTTTTTCCCATGAACTAGTATTCAGACCATTAACACTGATGTTTTAATAACTGTGAGATGATTCTCACTGCTTATCATGGGTATTGAATGTTTTCTCATGGGTCCCGGAAGAAAACCTTGAAATACAACAAAGTTATAGTTACATTCAAGGAATTAATTACGTCAATAGATATTGTGGAAAATGTTCTGTGTAACAAGACAACTTTTCATGGTTGTTGACATAAAATATGTACATGGCTTAAGAGTCACAGTTAGTTCTTCAAACTCAATTTCATATACTTTACCTTTACAGTTGGAAAGACATAGATGACAAAGCACAGGAAAGTTCTCATTTGTAATTAATCTGCATTCTTTATTCTTCAAAAATATCCCTCTCACCCCAAACTTGAAATAATCCTCTCCTTGTCTAAACTTAGATGGTAGGAAAAAGAAGAATGCAGAAAAGGTATTTATATTCATTCATTCCTTTACAAAGATGTCTATACCAAGATTCTTTTTATTTCTTATTTTAAATTTTTGGCTTCCTCAAAACCTAGGATAGAAAACCACTCTAGGGGCTGAAGAGATGGATCAGCAGATAGAGCACTGACTGCTCTTCCAGAGGTCCAGAGTTCAATTCCCAGCAACTACATGGTGGCTCACAACCATCTGTAATGGGATTCAATGCCCTCTTCTGGTGTGTCTGAAGATAGATACAGTATACTCATATACATAAAATAAACAAATAAATCTTTTTAAAAAAGAATTTCTTTAAAGGAAGAACCCCTCTGAATATATTTTGTTTTGCTTTGCTTTTCTCTTTCTTCTGATCCTATGTCCTATTATTAAGGTAATTAAGATAACGAATTACTTAGTTCCTAAAGGGGAAGAAGTCTTATTTAAATAAAAATTCTTGATAAAATTATTTCTAGAATATTACCTGTTTTGAAATTGACACAATAAAAAATATCACCACAATTTTATGCAATAAAATTATCATTGAACCTAATAAAGCATATATTTGATAAGAATGTATTTACACAGACCCTGGTTGACATCACAATGTACTGATGCTTTCTCTTCTCTATATTTCTTAAACAAGAGTTAATATAAAGCTCTTATAATAGATATGGATTTTTCATGAAATAATAAGTCAATAAGAAAGTCATAAATTTCCAAGTATAAAATACTACTGCTGAAGGCTACCATGGCCCAATATATTTCCTTCAAGGAAGATTTACTTTAGCTTTGAGCATGCATACTACCTGCAAAAAAAATACAATATTCTTTCCCCAGTCTTTCTGCCTAATATAAATCCCCCTTTTTCAATTGTTTACTATTGTGAAAAATCAGGACAAATTTATAAAAAAAATTATGACAAAATGAAAACTGCATCAGATTGCATGTTTGTTTGTTTGTTTGTTTGTTTTCCTGAGCATGTGGTTAGACTTTAAGGTTTTTCAATATCTTCACTGGGAATTGCTGCTCACCCATCTCCATGCTGAGATTTTTTATATGGTTTGACTTTGTACAGGTCTTAGACATGATGTCATAACCTCTTTTAGTTCATACATATAAAAATCATGCTGTGTCTAGAAAAGACTATTCTCTTGGAGGCATCCAATACTTCTGGTTATTATGATCCTTCTGCTTCTCCTGCATAAACACCTGAGTCTTGAGGAATAGAGATGATATACATCTCATTTAATATTGAGTGCTTCAAGCACTCTGCACATGCCATAGTTTGCATCTCTGTGCTAAATAGCACAAAATGAAAAAAGAAACATTCGTGATGTGACTGGAGTGAAGCACCATTCTCTGTGTGTGCAGGACTATGTCATTAGGACTTATTTCATTATTATGCTCACTTTGCAGAATAATAGTAGTAGGTTTTCCCCTAGACATCATAATTCCATGGTCTCAAATCTTGGTCTCATTAACAAACATGCTTCCTCCACAATCTCCAAAGAAGTCAGCCCTGGAAATTCTTGGCATGCTTTGAACTCAAGCCTTTAAAGCCATGAGACAGTAAATAACTTATTTGATATTGTGCTTCTGTTTGAAAGCTTGTGGGTGTTTGTATGTATTTCTTTCTTTTGTTCTCTCACATATTACATACCTATAGTAGTTTCTCTTCTCTCCCCTCCACACATCACCAACCTCTCCTCTTCTTCAGATTCACCCCTCCCTCTGCCTCCTCTCAGAAAAGAACAGATCTCTCAGGGACAACAACCAAACACAGCATAACAAACTACAATAAGACCAGGTATATACCATCACATCAAGGATAAATGAGGCATCCCAGTAGGAGGAAAAGGGTCCCACAAATAAGCAACACAATCAGGGATAAACCCTGCTTTCACTGTTAAGATTTGAGAAAGAATACCAAGTAACTCAGCCATAGCATAAACAACAACAACAAGACACACACACACACACACACACACACACAACCTCTTACCCACCTTGGGGGCTCATCTGTTATTGGTTATTTATTTACATTTTAAATGTTATACCCATTTCTGATTTCCCCTCCACTAAACTCCTATCCTATCCCCCCCACACTCCTGCCTCACTGTCCTAGCATTCCCCTATTCTGGGACATTGAGCTTCTACAGGACCAAGGGCCTCTCTAAAGATACCAGTTGTACAGTCTACGGAATATCAGTGCAACCTGCGTTTTCTATCATTTCCTACACTATTTTAAAAGTAGAAAGTAAGAAGAGAAGAGAGCAAGCTATGGAGCTGCCATGCCTTGGGGGAAAAATAGTCAATATTACCACATGTTTTTAGCCTGAAGCAAACCTTCAAACACAAGAAGTTTATACTATTTTATATTTTAAAATTTGTTTTCTATTTATTTTTAATCTATTGGTTTATAATAAGAAATCTCATCCTTACAAGAATAGGGTACAATTGAATATTGGACAGTAATAAACTATGTGCAAGACTTAAATGGACCAGGAAGACGTGGACATATGATGTTCTGGTTAGGTCATCCCTCCAGCTTCTATTTTGATTCTGCTGTAGTGGGGATACTTACAGCTTTGTAATTATGGGGGACAGCATATCATTTCAAAACATATAAATAATCTTAACAGTAATAATGTCAGATACATTAAGTGATTTATCATTATCCTGGAGAAAACCATGTATTTGAATGCATATGACAATTTTTTGAACTCTCAATAGAGCTGAGAAGAAACAAGCCTGATTTGGGTATTCCTATTCTATGGAATAGTTGAGTATTGGTATAATCTATTCTTTGTAAGTCAGTTTTGTGTGCTAAAGCCTTTGGTCTATTTTTTTTCCCAATCACAGACTCTAGCCATTGATAGATGAGGTAAACTGGGGAGAAGGATCAAATGGCATCTCTTTGAGTATATGAGGATCTGCAACCACATCTTGAGAAACCAGTATTTACCATTAGAATATAAGCAGCATTTGATCAAGCAATTACATTGCTTTTTGTCTAAATACAAAGGCTCTTTATCTTCTTTTTTACTATCTAAAATACACACACACATACATATATACATACATATACATATATACACACATATACATATATATTGTCTTAGTCAGGGTTTCTATTCCTGGACAAAACATCATGACCAAGAAGCAGCTGGGGAGGAAAGGGTTTTTTCAGCTTACACTTCCATACAGCTGTTCATCACTGAAGGAAGTCAGGACTGGAACTCAAGCAGGTCAGGAAGCAGAAGCTGATGCAAAGGTGATGGAGAGATGTTCTTTACTGGCTTGCTTCCCCTGGCTTGCTCAGCCTGCTCTCTTATAGAACCCAAGACTACCAGCCGAGAGATGGTCCCACCCACAAGGGGCCTTTCCCCCTTGATCACTAATTGAGAAAATGCCTTACAGTTGGATCTCATGGAGGCATTTCCTCAACTGAAGCTTTTTTCTCTGTGATAACTCCAGCTGTGTCAAGTTGACACAAAACTAGGCAGTACAATTGACCCCTTGTCAACTTGACACACAAATACATCACTAGCAAGCCTCAACCTTTAGTTCTTATTCAACC